>CAWUER010000673.1:0-23198 GCA_963921195.1 Pegoplata infirma | reverse complement strand
GTATTTTGGTATTTTAGTATTTTAGTATTTTAGTATTTTAGTATTTTAGTATTTTAGTATTTTAGTATTTTAGTATTTTAGTATTTAAGTATTTTAGTATTTTAGTATTTAAGTATTTTAGTATTTTAGTATTTTAGTATTTTAGTATTTTAGTATTTTAGTATTTTAGTATTTAAGTATTTAAGTATTTAAGTATTTTAGTATTTTAGTATTTTAGTATTTTAGTATTTTAGTATTTTAGTATTTTAGTATTTTAGTATTTTAGTATTTTAGTATTTTAGTATTTTAGTATTTTAGTATTTTAGTATTTTAGTATTTTAGTATTTTAGTATTTTAGTATTTTAGTATTTTAGTATTTTAGTATTTTAGTATTTTAGTATTTTAGTATTTTAGTATTTTAGTATTTTAGTATTTTAGTATTTTAGTATTTTAGTATTTTAGTATTTTAGTATTTTAGTATTTTAGTATTTTAGTATTTTAGTATTTTAGTATTTTAGTATTTTAGTATTTTAGTATTTTAGTATTTTAGTATTTTAGTATTTTAGTATTTTATATATATATATATATATATATGTCCTTTATTTATCTAAATATAAATAGAATTACATTTATGAACACCATAAATACTTAAATAAAGTTCAGTGTGAACATAGGGCGTCAACAAATTCTCTCCATCTGATTCTATCTCTGGCAATTGTTTTTGTTTGATTCCAGGATACTCGAGCAAGTAAGCATTCTTGTTTAAGGCAACGAACCCAGGTGTTACGGGGCCTACCTTGGCGGCGTTGTCCTTGGGGGTTCCAGTCGAGGGCTGTTCTTGCAATTTCTGTTTGCGGTCTTCGCAATATGTGGCCTACCCACGTCCACTTCCGTTTACGAATATCAATGTGTACTGGCAGGGAGTTTGCTTTTTGGAGCAGAGCTTCATTTGAAATACGATCTGGCCAGTGGATGTTAAAGATCTGTCTTAGACATTTGTTGATGAACGTTTGAATTTTTCTAGTGGTAACTTGCGTTAAGCTCCATGTGGTGCAGCCGTAAAGTAATACTGACTTCACACTGCAGTTAAAAAAATGCGGATTTTGGTTTTCCGTGAAATATTATTTCTTCGCCAAATTTTTGATAAGGAAAAAAAGGCTACTCGAGCTTTATTAATGCGATCGGCAACGACAGCATTTGAACCACCATCCTTAGTTATCTTGCTACCAAGATAACAAAAAGCATCTACATCTTCAATACGTTGGTCATTTATTATTAATGGGGTAACGATATCTGTACCTATTCGCATAAGCTTTGTTTTACTTATGTTAATTTTCAAACCAACTTTATTGGCGTTTTCAGACAGACTTGTAAGTTTAGCTTCTATATCCGAGAAACGATGGGCCATTAGACATATGTCATCGGCATAGTCTATGTCATATAGAAAATCAGACAAAGTCCAACGAATACCGAATGGTGCATCTCTGTTGGTTTGTTCCAATACGCAATCGAGCAGTAGCAAAAACAACGTTGGAGACAGGACACAGCCTTGACGCACACCTGTGCCTGGAACAAATGACCGACTCTCATTTCCATTGAAACGTACCTTACATTGAGAGTCTCTATATAGCTCACGTATCATATTTACTATTTTATCAGGAATTCCCTTGTAGGTTAATGCAGACCACATAGAGTTTCGGGATATAGTGTCGAATGCACGTTCAAAATCGACAAAAAGTAAATAAAGAGGGCTGTTATACTCAGCGGACTGTTCAATTATAATGCGCAAGGTATTAATGTGGTCAGCACACGATCGACCTTGTCTAAAACCAGCCTGCTCACCACGCAATATCTGATCCACAATAGGGGAAATTCTATGGAGAATGAGGGTTGCCATTACTTTACCAATGGCGTTTAGAATGGTTATACCGCGCCAATTTTTACATTGCGTTAAATCCCCTTTCTTGGGTAGTGTGACCACTATACCTTCCTTCCATTCATCTGGTATATAGTTCGATGCCCATGCTTCTTGAATGATAGGAGTGAGAAACTGCGCTAAAGAACTAGCTCCATATTTTAAAAGTTCAGCAGGAATGTTGTCCGTGCCAGATGCTTTGTTGTTTTTCATCCTATTTAAAGCATCTAAAACTTCTGAACATGACGGTGGCTCTGTAGATATGTCCCTTCTTGGGTTACGACGAGTTGAAAGAAAAAGTGAATCATCTTCCTGATGATCATTTTGGTTTGTTGAAGCTTGCAAGGAAAAGAAATCGCGCCATCGCTCAAGTTGTTGTTCGGGTGATGTTAATTCAGTCCCATCGGCTGCTTTTAGAATCGTGGTACCTCTATTATTATATTTTTCACGATCAGCGCGTACCAAGTTTCGAACTCGACGAGAAGACTGTCGATATTGCGATCTTGCTTGTTCTTTTTGTGCTTGAGTTTTAGCGTTTATACGATCGCTGTGCAGTCGCTTACGGTTTTGGATCTCAATCCAAGATTCATCGCTGATCCACGGCTTAACCTTGCAATTTTGTGTACCAAGCACCGATCTGGCAGTTTCCTTGCAAACAGACGATACGTCTGCCCATGTGTTCTGATGTTGGTTTTCGAGCAAGGCTGTCCTTAACTTTTCGTTATACATATGTGCAATATTACGATCAAGAAGTCGTGTTGTGTTAAATTTATCGGGCCTATCCCTAGTTTTAATTGCAGCAGGTCTAAAACGAAACGTTGCCACGAGTAGCCGGTGGTCACTATCAATGTCCGCTCGCCGACGGGTTTTGACATCCATTAAGGATCCCAAAAACAATTTACTCATCAGGACGTGGTCGATGTGGTTGTGTGTGCGGCCAGAAGGACATACCCATGTATACTTATGTATGTCCCTGTGGGGGAATTTCGTACCACCGATAAATAATCGGTTTCGAGCACAAAAGTCAACCAGCCTGTCGCCGTTGTTGTTCCTCACCGTTCCCAGACCATGTCTACCCATAACGGACTCCAGGTTGTTGTTATTGTTTCCAACTTTCGCGTTAAAGTCCCCTAAGAAAACCTTTATATCCCCAGTAGGAATCTTGCTAATAGTTGAATCTAATTGATCATAAAAAGTATCTTTTACACTGTCGTCATCAGGTTCTGTTGGAGCGTAGCATTGAACAATGGAAATCTTGCGAAACTTAGAGTTTATCCTAGCAGTGATAATACGATCAGAGATAGCATTGTATTCCAATAAAGCGCAGCTAGCTTTTGGCGAAAGTAATATACCAACTCCATTTTTTCTATGCGTTTCGTGACCTGCATAAATGAAACGATAGCCAGAAGGTAAATAGGTGGAACCGTTGCTGAGCCATCGTACCTCACTAAGTCCTAAGACATCCAAGCTATGTGCAGCCATTACCCTACGTACTTGCTCGATTCGAGATGTTTCCGAAAGAGTTCTAACGTTCCAAGTACCAATCATAAACCGTTGTTTAAAGCCATAAGTCGTCATCGAGGGGGGATCATTATTTAAATTTATTGACGTTTCTGTAATCGTAGTAGTTTAAGAGTGAGGGCTGATTGGACCACTGCACTCCGATCCTAGTGTTGGGGCTGCCAACTACCTCTAGGCAGGTAAGCCGTAAAACGGCAAAAAAAAAATACAACTGAGTTTCAGAGGTAAAATGTAGTCTGAATTACCACCTAATTACCTGAGACGCACCGGTGTTAGCATGCCATTCAGGTTACTCATAGCTGTACGCCTTCTCACTCTAGCTGACATCAGACGGGTGTCTGAACGTCATTACCAGGGGATACTTGGCCAAAGGACCGGAAGTAGTGAGCTGCTTGGGAAATCCAACAGAGGAATTGCTTCTTGCTATTCCCAAGTGAATAGCAGACAAATAGCGTTCCACACCGAAGTGCACCTCTGTGAAAACCTCCACCCCCCATTTAGTATTTTAGTATTTTAGTATTTTAGTATTTTAGTATTTTAGTATTTTAGTATTTTAGTATTTTAGTATTTTAGTATTTTAGTATTTTAGTATTTTAGTATTTTAGTATTTTAGTATTTTAGTATTTTAGTATTTTAGTATTTTAGTATTTTAGTATTTTAGTATTTTAGTATTTTAGTATTTTAGTATTTTAGTATTTTAGTATTTTAGTATTTTAGTATTTTAGTATTTTAGTATTTTAGTATTTTAGTATTTTAGTATTTTAGTATTTTAGTATTTTAGTATTTTAGTATTTTAGTATTTTAGTATTTTAGTATTTTAGTATTTTAGTATTTTAGTATTTTAGTATTTTAGTATTTTAGTATTTTAGTATTTTAGTATTTTAGTATTTTAGTATTTTAGTATTTTAGTATTTTAGTATTTTAGTATTTTAGTATTTTAGTATTTTAGTATTTTAGTATTTTAGTATTTTAGTATTTTAGTATTTTAGTATTTTAGTATTTTAGTATTTTAGTATTTTAGTATTTTAGTATTTTAGTATTTTAGTATTTTAGTATTTTAGTATTTTAGTATTTTAGTATTTTAGTATTTTAGTATTTTAGTATTTTAGTATTTTAGTATTTTAGTATTTTAGTATTTTAGTATTTTAGTATTTTAGTATTTTAGTATTTTAGTATTTTAGTATTTTAGTATTTTAGTATTTTAGTATTTTAGTATTTTAGTATTTTAGTATTTTAGTATTTTAGTATTTTAGTATTTTAGTATTTTAGTATTTTAGTATTTTAGTATTTTAGTATTTTAGTATTTTAGTATTTTAGTATTTTAGTATTTTAGTATTTTAGTATTTTAGTATTTTAGTATTTTAGTATTTTAGTATTTTAGTATTTTAGTATTTTAGTATTTTAGTATTTTAGTATTTTAGTATTTTAGTATTTTAGTATTTTAGTATTTTAGTATTTTAGTATTTTAGTATTTTAGTATTTTAGTATTTTAGTATTTTAGTATTTTAGTATTTTAGTATTTTAGTATTTTAGTATTTTAGTATTTTAGTATTTTAGTATTTTAGTATTTTAGTATTTTAGTATTTTAGTATTTTAGTATTTTAGTATTTTAGTATTTTAGTATTTTAGTATTTTAGTATTTTAGTATTTTAGTATTTTAGTATTTTAGTATTTTAGTATTTTAGTATTTTAGTATTTTAGTATTTTAGTATTTTAGTATTTTAGTATTTTAGTATTTTAGTATTTTAGTATTTTAGTATTTTAGTATTTTAGTATTTTAGTATTTTAGTATTTTAGTATTTTAGTATTTTAGTATTTTAGTATTTTAGTATTTTAGTATTTTAGTATTTTAGTATTTTAGTATTTTAGTATTTTAGTATTTTAGTATTTTAGTATTTTAGTATTTTAGTATTTTAGTATTTTAGTATTTTAGTATTTTAGTATTTTAGTATTTTAGTATTTTAGTATTTTAGTATTTTAGTATTTTAGTATTTTAGTATTTTAGTATTTTAGTATTTTAGTATTTTAGTATTTTAGTATTTTAGTATTTTAGTATTTTAGTATTTTAGTATTTTAGTATTTTAGTATTTTAGTATTTTAGTATTTTAGTATTTTAGTATTTTAGTATTTTAGTATTTTAGTATTTTAGTATTTTAGTATTTTAGTATTTTAGTATTTTAGTATTTTAGTATTTTAGTATTTTAGTATTTTAGTATTTTAGTATTTTAGTATTTTAGTATTTTAGTATTTTAGTATTTTAGTATTTTAGTATTTTAGTATTTTAGTATTTTAGTATTTTAGTATTTTAGTATTTTAGTATTTTAGTATTTTAGTATTTTAGTATTTTAGTATTTTAGTATTTTAGTATTTTAGTATTTTAGTATTTTAGTATTTTAGTATTTTAGTATTTTAGTATTTTAGTATTTTAGTATTTTAGTATTTTAGTATTTTAGTATTTTAGTATTTTAGTATTTTAGTATTTTAGTATTTTAGTATTTTAGTATTTTAGTATTTTAGTATTTTAGAATTTTAGTATTTTAGTATTTTAATATTTTAGTATTTTAGTATTTTAGTATTTTAGTATTTTAGTATTTTAGTATTTTAGTATTTTAGTATTTTAGTATTTTAGTATTTTAGTATTTTAGTATTTTAGTATTTTAGTATTTTAGTATTTTAGTATTTTAGTATTTTAGTATTTTAGTATTTTAGTATTTTAGTATTTTAGTATTTTAGTATTTTAGTATTTTAGTATTTTAGTATTTTAGTATTTTAGTATTTTAGTATTTTAGTATTTTAGTATTTTAGTATTTTAGTATTTTAGTATTTTAGTATTTTAGTATTTTAGTATTTTAGTATTTTAGTATTTTAGTATTTTAGTATTTTAGTATTTTAGTATTTTAGTATTTTAGTATTTTAGTATTTTAGTATTTTAGTATTTTAGTATTTTAGTATTTTAGTATTTTAGTATTTTAGTATTTTAGTATTTTAGTGTTTTAGTATTTTAGTATTTTAGTATTTTAGTATTTTAGTTTTTTAGTATTTTAGTATTTTAGTATTTTAGTATTTTATTTTTTTAGTATTTTAGTAAATTAGTATTTTAGTATTTTAGTATTTTAGTATTTTAGTATTTTAGTATTTTAGTATTTTAGTATTTTAGTATTTTAGTATTTTAGTATTTTAGTATTTTAGTATTTTAGTATTTTAGTGTTTTAGTATTTTAGTATTTTAGTATTTTAGTATTTTAGTATTTTAGTACTTTAGTGTTTTAGTATTTTAGTATTTTAGTATTTTAGTATTTTAGTATTTTAGTATTTTAGTATTTTAGTATTTTAGTATTTTAGTATTTTAGTATTTTAGTATTTTAGTATTTTAGTATTTTAGTATTTTAGTATTTTAGTATTTTAGTATTTTAGTATTTTAGTATTTTAGTATTTTAGTATTTTAGTATTTTAGTATTTTAGTATTTTAGTATTTTAGTATTTTAGTATTTTAGTATTTTAGTATTTTAGTATTTTAGTATTTTAGTATTTTAGTATTTTAGTATTTTAGTATTTTAGTATTTTAGTATTTTAGTATTTTAGTATTTTAGTATTTTAGTATTTTAGTATTTTAGTATTTTAGTATTTTAGTATTTTAGTATTTTAGTATTTTAGTATTTTAGTATTTTAGTATTTTAGTATTTTAGTATTTTAGTATTTTAGTATTTTAGTATTTTAGTATTTTAGTATTTTAGTATTTTAGTATTTTAGTATTTTAGTATTTTAGTATTTTAGTATTTTAGTATTTTAGTATTTTAGTATTTTAGTATTTTAGTATTTTAGTATTTTAGTATTTTAGTATTTTAGTATTTTAGTATTTTAGTATTTTAGTATTTTAGTATTTTAGTATTTTAGTATTTTAGTATTTTAGTATTTTAGTATTTTAGTATTTTAGTATTTTAGTATTTTAGTATTTTAGTATTTTAGTATTTTAGTATTTTAGTATTTTAGTATTTTAGTATTTTAGTATTTTAGTATTTTAGTATTTTAGTATTTTAAAATTTTAGTATTTTAGTATTTTAGTAGTTTAGTATTTTAGTATTTTAGTATTTTAGTATTTTAGTATTTTAGTATTTTAGTATTTTAGTATTTTAGTATTTTAGTATTTTAGTATTTTAGTATTTTAGTATTTTAGTATTTTAGTATTTTAGTATTTTAGTATTTTAGTATTTTAGTATTTTAGTATTTTAGTATTTTAGTATTTTAGTATTTTAGTATTTTAGTATTTTAGTATTTTAGTATTTTAGTATTTTAGTATTTTAGTATTTTAGTATTTTAGTATTTTAGTATTTTAGTATTTTAGTATTTTAGTATTTTAGTATTTTAGTATTTTAGTATTTTAGTATTTTAGTATTTTAGTATTTTAGTATTTTAGTATTTTAGTATTTTAGTATTTTAGTATTTTAGTATTTTAGTATTTTAGTATTTTAGTATTTTAGTATTTTAGTATTTTAGTATTTTAGTATTTTAGTATTTTAGTATTTTAGTATTTTAGTATTTTAGTATTTTAGTATTTTAGTATTTTAGTATTTTAGTATTTTAGTATTTTAGTATTTTAGTATTTTAGTATTTTAGTATTTTAGTATTTTAGTATTTTAGTATTTTAGTATTTTAGTATTTTAGTATTTTAGTATTTTAGTATTTTAGTATTTTAGTATTTTAGTATTTTAGTATTTTAGTATTTTAGTATTTTAGTATTTTAGTATTTTAGTATTTTAGTATTTTAGTATTTTAGTATTTTAGTATTTTAGTATTTTAGTATTTTAGTATTTTAGTATTTTAGTATTTTAGTATTTTAGTATTTTAGTATTTTAGTATTTTAGTATTTTAGTATTTTAGTATTTTAGTATTTTAGTATTTTAGTATTTTAGTATTTTAGTATTTTAGTATTTTAGTATTTTAGTATTTTAGTATTTCAGTATTTTAGTATTTTAGTATTTTAGTATTTTAGTATTTTAGTATTTTAGTATTTTAGTATTTTAGTATTTTAGTATTTTAGTATTTTAGTATTTTAGTATTTTAGTATTTTAGTATTTTAGTATTTTAGTATTTTAGTATTTTAGTATTTTAGTATTTTAGTATTTTAGTATTTTAGTATTTTAGTATTTTAGTATTTTAGTATTTTAGTATTTTAGTATTTTAGTATTTTAGTATTTTAGTATTTTAGTATTTTAGTATTTTAGTATTTTAGTATTTTAGTATTTTAGTATTTTAGTATTTTGGTATTTTAGTATTTTAGTATTTTAGTATTTTAGTATTTTAGTACATATTTTAGTATTTTAGTATTTTAGAATTTTAGTATTTTAGTATTTTAGTATTTTAGTATTTTAGTATTTTAGTATTTTAGTATTTTAGTATTTTAGTATTTTAGTATTTTAGTATTTTAGTATTTTAGTATTTTAGTATTTTAGTATTTTAGTATTTTAGTATTTTAGTATTTTAGTATTTTAGTATTTTAGTATTTTAGTATTTTAGTATTTTAGTATTTTAGTATTTTAGTATTTTAGTATTTTAGTATTT
The DNA here is from genome assembly GCA_963921195.1 of Pegoplata infirma. Taxonomy (NCBI): domain Eukaryota; kingdom Metazoa; phylum Arthropoda; class Insecta; order Diptera; family Anthomyiidae; genus Pegoplata; species Pegoplata infirma. The sequence continues at coordinate 14,225 of CAWUER010000673.1, read as the reverse complement.
TAGTATTTTAGTATTTTAGTATTTTAGTATTTTAGTATTTTAGTATTTTAGTATTTTAGTATTTTAGTATTTTAGTATTTTAGTATTTTAGTATTTTAGTATTTTAGTATTTTAGTATTTTAGTATTTTAGTATTTTAGTATTTTAGTATTTTAGTATTTTAGTATTTTAGTATTTTAGTATTTTAGTATTTTAGTATTTTAGTATTTTAGTATTTTAGTATCTTAGTATTTTAGTATTTTAGTATTTTAGTATTTTAGTATTTTAGTATTTTGGTATTTTAGTATTTTAGTATTTTAGTATTTTAGTATTTTAGTATTTTAGTATTTTAGTATTTTAGTATTTAAGTATTTTAGTATTTTAGTATTTAAGTATTTTAGTATTTTAGTATTTTAGTATTTTAGTATTTTAGTATTTTAGTATTTAAGTATTTAAGTATTTAAGTATTTTAGTATTTTAGTATTTTAGTATTTTAGTATTTTAGTATTTTAGTATTTTAGTATTTTAGTATTTTAGTATTTTAGTATTTTAGTATTTTAGTATTTTAGTATTTTAGTATTTTAGTATTTTAGTATTTTAGTATTTTAGTATTTTAGTATTTTAGTATTTTAGTATTTTAGTATTTTAGTATTTTAGTATTTTAGTATTTTAGTATTTTAGTATTTTAGTATTTTAGTATTTTAGTATTTTAGTATTTTAGTATTTTAGTATTTTAGTATTTTAGTATTTTAGTATTTTAGTATTTTAGTATTTTAGTATTTTAGTATTTTATATATATATATATATATGTCCTTTATTTATCTAAATATAAATAGAATTACATTTATGAACACCATAAATACTTAAATAAAGTTCAGTGTGAACATAGGGCGTCAACAAATTCTCTCCATCTGATTCTATCTCTGGCAATTGTTTTTGTTTGATTCCAGGATACTCGAGCAAGTAAGCATTCTTGTTTAAGGCAACGAACCCAGGTGTTACGGGGCCTACCTTGGCGGCGTTGTCCTTGGGGGTTCCAGTCGAGGGCTGTTCTTGCAATTTCTGTTTGCGGTCTTCGCAATATGTGGCCTACCCACGTCCACTTCCGTTTACGAATATCAATGTGTACTGGCAGGGAGTTTGCTTTTTGGAGCAGAGCTTCATTTGAAATACGATCTGGCCAGTGGATGTTAAAGATCTGTCTTAGACATTTGTTGATGAACGTTTGAATTTTTCTAGTGGTAACTTGCGTTAAGCTCCATGTGGTGCAGCCGTAAAGTAATACTGACTTCACACTGCAGTTAAAAAAATGCGGATTTTGGTTTTCCGTGAAATATTATTTCTTCGCCAAATTTTTGATAAGGAAAAAAAGGCTACTCGAGCTTTATTAATGCGATCGGCAACGTCAGCATTTGAACCACCATCCTTAGTTATCTTGCTACCAAGATAACAAAAAGCATCTACATCTTCAATACGTTGGTCATTTATTATTAATGGGGTAACGATATCTGTACCTATTCGCATAAGCTTTGTTTTACTTATGTTAATTTTCAAACCAACTTTATTGGCGTTTTCAGACAGACTTGTAAGTTTAGCTTCTATATCCGAGAAACGATGGGCCATTAGACATATGTCATCGGCATAGTCTATGTCATATAGAAAATCAGACAAAGTCCAACGAATACCGAATGGTGCATCTCTGTTGGTTTGTTCCAATACGCAATCGAGCAGTAGCAAAAACAACGTTGGAGACAGGACACAGCCTTGACGCACACCTGTGCCTGGAACAAATGACCGACTCTCATTTCCATTGAAACGTACCTTACATTGAGAGTCTCTATATAGCTCACGTATCATATTTACTATTTTATCAGGAATTCCCTTGTAGGTTAATGCAGACCACATAGAGTTTCGGGATATAGTGTCGAATGCACGTTCAAAATCGACAAAAAGTAAATAAAGAGGGCTGTTATACTCAGCGGACTGTTCAATTATAATGCGCAAGGTATTAATGTGGTCAGCACACGATCGACCTTGTCTAAAACCAGCCTGCTCACCACGCAATATCTGATCCACAATAGGGGAAATTCTATGGAGAATGAGGGTTGCCATTACTTTACCAATGGCGTTTAGAATGGTTATACCGCGCCAATTTTTACATTGCGTTAAATCCCCTTTCTTGGGTAGTGTGACCACTATACCTTCCTTCCATTCATCTGGTATATAGTTCGATGCCCATGCTTCTTGAATGATAGGAGTGAGAAACTGCGCTAAAGAACTAGCTCCATATTTTAAAAGTTCAGCAGGAATGTTGTCCGTGCCAGATGCTTTGTTGTTTTTCATCCTATTTAAAGCATCTAAAACTTCTGAGCATGACGGTGGCTCTGTAGATATGTCCCTTCTTGGGTTACGACGAGTTGAAAGAAAAAGTGAATCATCTTCCTGATGATCATTTTGGTTTGTTGAAGCTTGCAAGGAAAAGAAATCGCGCCATCGCTCAAGTTGTTGTTCGGGTGATGTTAATTCAGTCCCATCGGCTGCTTTTAGAATCGTGGTACCTCTAATATTATTACCACTCAGTTGTTTTATGGCTGAATACACACCACGCAAGTTGCCTGTATTTGCGGCTTGTTCCGCCTGTTCAGCAATGCTATTATAATATTTTTCACGATCAGCGCGTACCAAGTTTCGAACTCGACGAGAAGACTGTCGATATTGCGATCTTGCTTGTTCTTTTTGTGCTTGAGTTTTAGCGTTTATACGATCGCTGTGCAGTCGCTTACGGTTTTGGATCTCAATCCAAGATTCATCGCTGATCCACGGCTTAACCTTGCAATTTTGTGTACCAAGCACCGATCTGGCAGTTTCCTTGCAAACAGACGATACGTCTGCCCATGTGTTCTGATGTTGGTTTTCGAGCAAGGCTGTCCTTAACTTTTCGTTATACATATGTGCAATATTACGATCAAGAAGTCGTGTTGTGTTAAATTTATCGGGCCTATCCCTAGTTTTAATTGCAGCAGGTCTAAAACGAAACGTTGCCACGAGTAGCCGGTGGTCACTATCAATGTCCGCTCGCCGACGGGTTTTGACATCCATTAAGGATCCCAAAAACAATTTACTCATCAGGACGTGGTCGATTTGGTTGTGTGTGCGGCCAGAAGGACATACCCATGTATACTTATGTATGTCCCTGTGGGGGAATTTCGTACCACCGATAAATAATCGGTTTCGAGCACAAAAGTCAACCAGCCTGTCGCCGTTGTTGTTCCTCACCGTTCCCAGACCATGTCTACCCATAACGGACTCCAGGTTGTTGTTATTGTTTCCAACTTTCGCGTTAAAGTCCCCTAAGAAAACCTTTATATCCCCAGTAGGAATCTTGCTAATAGTTGAATCTAATTGATCATAAAAAGTATCTTTTACACTGTCGTCATCAGGTTCTGTTGGAGCGTAGCATTGAACAATGGAAATCTTGCGAAACTTAGAGTTTATCCTAGCAGTGATAATACGATCAGAGATAGCATTGTATTCCAATAAAGCGCAGCTAGCTTTTGGCGAAAGTAATATACCAACTCCATTTTTTCTATGCGTTTCGTGACCTGCATAAATGAAACGATATCCAGAAGGTAAATAGGTGGAACCGTTGCTGAGCCATCGTACCTCACTAAGTCCTAAGACATCCAAGCTATGTGCAGCCATTACCCTACGTACTTGCTCGATTCGAGATGTTTCCGAAAGAGTTCTAACGTTCCAAGTACCAATCATAAACCGTTGTTTAAAGCCATAAGTCGTCATAGAGGGGGGATCATTATTTAAATTTATTGACGTTTCTGTAATCGTAGTAGTTTAAGAGTGAGGGCTGATTGGACCACTGCACTCCGATCCTAGTGTTGGGGCTGCCAACTACCTCTAGGCAGGTAAGCCGTAAAACGGCAAAAAAAAAATACAACTGAGTTTCAGAGGTAAAATGTAGTCTGAATTACCACCTAATTACCTGAGACGCACCGGTGTTAGCATGCCATTCAGGTTACTCATAGCTGTACGCCTTCTCACTCTAGCTGACATCAGACGGGTGTCTGAACGTCATTACCAGGGGATACTTGGCCAAAGGACCGGAAGTAGTGAGCTGCTTGGGAAATCCAACAGAGGAATTGCTTCTTGCTATTCCCAAGTGAATAGCAGACAGATAGCGTTCCACACCGAAGTGCACCTCTGTGAAAACCTCCACCCCCCATTTAGTATTTTAGTATTTTAGTATTTTAGTATTTTAGTATTTTAGTATTTTAGTATTTTAGTATTTTAGTATTTTAGTATTTTAGTATTTTAGTATTTTAGTATTTTAGTATTTTAGTATTTTAGTATTTTAGTATTTTAGTATTTTAGTATTTTAGTATTTTAGTATTTTAGTATTTTAGTATTTTAGTATTTTAGTATTTTAGTATTTTAGTATTTTAGTATTTTAGTATTTTAGTATTTTAGTATTTTAGTATTTTAGTATTTTAGTATTTTAGTATTTTAGTATTTTAGTATTTTAGTATTTTAGTATTTTAGTATTTTAGTATTTTAGTATTTTAGTATTTTAGTATTTTAGTATTTTAGTATTTTAGTATTTTAGTATTTTAGTATTTTAGTATTTTAGTATTTTAGTATTTTAGTATTTTAGTATTTTAGTATTTTAGTATTTTAGTATTTTAGTATTTTAGTATTTTAGTATTTTAGTATTTTAGTATTTTAGTATTTTAGTATTTTAGTATTTTAGTATTTTAGTATTTTAGTATTTTAGTATTTTAGTATTTTAGTATTTTAGTATTTTAGTATTTTAGTATTTTAGTATTTTAGTATTTTAGTATTTTAGTATTTTAGTATTTTAGTATTTTAGTATTTTAGTATTTTAGTATTTTAGTATTTTAGTATTTTAGTATTTTAGTATTTTAGTATTTTAGTATTTTAGTATTTTAGTATTTTAGTATTTTAGTATTTTAGTATTTTAGTATTTTAGTATTTTAGTATTTTAGTATTTTAGTATTTTAGTATTTTAGTATTTTAGTATTTTAGTATTTTAGTATTTTAGTATTTTAGTATTTTAGTATTTTAGTATTTTAGTATTTTAGTATTTTAGTATTTTAGTATTTTAGTATTTTAGTATTTTAGTATTTTAGTATTTTAGTATTTTAGTATTTTAGTATTTTAGTATTTTAGTATTTTAGTATTTTAGTATTTTAGTATTTTAGTATTTTAGTATTTTAGTATTTTAGTATTTTAGTATTTTAGTATTTTAGTATTTTAGTATTTTAGTATTTTAGTATTTTAGTATTTTAGTATTTTAGTATTTTAGTATTTTAGTATTTTAGTATTTTAGTATTTTAGTATTTTAGTATTTTAGTATTTTAGTATTTTAGTATTTTAGTATTTTAGTATTTTAGTATTTTAGTATTTTAGTATTTTAGTATTTTAGTATTTTAGTATTTTAGTATTTTAGTATTTTAGTATTTTAGTATTTTAGTATTTTAGTATTTTAGTATTTTAGTATTTTAGTATTTTAGTATTTTAGTATTTTAGTATTTTAGTATTTTAGTATTTTAGTATTTTAGTATTTTAGTATTTTAGTATTTTAGTATTTTAGTATTTTAGTATTTTAGTATTTTAGTATTTTAGTATTTTAGTATTTTAGTATTTTAGTATTTTAGTATTTTAGTATTTTAGTATTTTAGTATTTTAGTATTTTAGTATTTTAGTATTTTAGTATTTTAGTATTTTAGTATTTTAGTATTTTAGTATTTTAGTATTTTAGTATTTTAGTATTTTAGTATTTTAGTATTTTAGTATTTTAGTATTTTAGTATTTTAGTATTTTAGTATTTTAGTATTTTAGTATTTTAGTATTTTAGTATTTTAGTATTTTAGTATTTTAGTATTTTAGTATTTTAGTATTTTAGTATTTTAGTATTTTAGTATTTTAGTATTTTAGTATTTTAGTATTTTAGTATTTTAGTATTTTAGTATTTTAGTATTTTAGTATTTTAGTATTTTAGTATTTTAGTATTTTAGTATTTTAGTATTTTAGTATTTTAGTATTTTAGTATTTTAGTATTTTAGTATTTTAGTATTTTAGTATTTTAGTATTTTAGTATTTTAGTATTTTAGTATTTTAGTATTTTAGTATTTTAGTATTTTAGTATTTTAGTATTTTAGTATTTTAGTATTTTAGTATTTTAGTATTTTAGTATTTTAGTATTTTAGTATTTTAGTATTTTAGTATTTTAGTATTTTAGTATTTTAGTATTTTAGTATTTTAGTATTTTAGTATTTTAGTATTTTAGTATTTTAGTATTTTAGTATTTTAGTATTTTAGTATTTTAGTATTTTAGTATTTTAGTATTTTAGTATTTTAGTATTTTAGTATTTTAGTATTTTAGTATTTTAGTATTTTAGTATTTTAGTATTTTAGTATTTTAGTATTTTAGTATTTTAGTATTTTAGTATTTTAGTATTTTAGTATTTTAGTATTTTAGTATTTTAGTATTTTAGTATTTTAGTATTTTAGTATTTTAGTATTTTAGTATTTTAGTATTTTAGTATTTTAGTATTTTAGTATTTTAGTATTTTAGTATTTTAGTATTTTAGTATTTTAGTATTTTAGTATTTTAGTATTTTAGTATTTTAGTATTTTAGTATTTTAGTATTTTAGTATTTTAGTATTTTAGTATTTTAGTATTTTAGTATTTTAGTATTTTAGTATTTTAGTATTTTAGTATTTTAGTATTTTAGTATTTTAGTATTTTAGTATTTTAGTATTTTAGTATTTTAGTATTTTAGTATTTTAGTATTTTAGTATTTTAGTATTTTAGTATTTTAGTATTTTAGTATTTTAGTATTTTAGTATTTTAGTATTTTAGTATTTTAGTATTTTAGTATTTTAGTATTTTAGTATTTTAGTATTTTAGTATTTTAGTATTTTAGTATTTTAGTATTTTAGTATTTTAGTATTTTAGTATTTTAGTATTTTAGTATTTTAGTATTTTAGTATTTTAGTATTTTAGTATTTTAGTATTTTTGTATTTTTGTATTTTAGTATTTTAGTATTTTAGTATTTTTGTATTTTAGTATTTTAGTATTTTAGTATTTTTGTATTTTTGTATTTTAGTATTTTAGTATTTTAGTATTTTAGTATTTAAGTATTTTAGTGTTTTAGTATTTTAGTATTTTAGTATTTTAGTATATTTGAATTTTTGTATTTTAGTATTTTAGTATTTTAGTATTTTAGTATTATAGTATTTTAGTATTTTAGTATTTTAGTATTTTAGTATTTTAGTATTTTAGTATTTTAGTATTTTAGTATTTTAGTATTTTAGTATTTTAGTATTTTAGTATTTTAGTATTTTAGTATTTTAGTATTTTAGTATTTTAGTATTTTAGTATTTTAGTATTTTAGTATTTTAGTATTTTAGTATTTTAGTATTTTAGTATTTTAGTATTTTAGTATTTTAGTATTTTAGTATTTTAGTATTTTAGTATTTTAGTATTTTAGTATTTTAGTATTTTAGTATTTTAGTATTTTAGTATTTTAGTATTTTAGTATTTTAGTATTTTAGTATTTTAGTATTTTAGTATTTTAGTATTTTAGTATTTTAGTATTTTAGTATTTTAGTATTTTAGTATTTTAGTATTTTAGTATTTTAGTATTTTAGTATTTTAGTATTTTAGTATTTTAGTATTTTAGTATTTTAGTATTTTAGTATTTTAGTATTTTAGTATTTTAGTATTTTAGTATTTTAGTATTTTAGTATTTTAGTATTTTAGTATTTTAGTATTTTAGTATTTTAGTATTTTAGTATTTTAGTATTTTAGTATTTTAGTATTTTAGTATTTTAGTATTTTAGTATTTTAGTATTTTAGTATTTTAGTATTTTAGTATTTTAGTATTTTAGTATTTTAGTATTTTAGTATTTTAGTATTTTAGTATTTTAGTATTTTAGTATTTTAGTATTTTAGTATTTTAGTATTTTAGTATTTTAGTATTTTAGTATTTTAGTATTTTAGTATTTTAGTATTTTAGTATTTTAGTATTTTAGTATTTTAGTATTTTAGTATTTTAGTATTTTAGTATTTTAGTATTTTAGTATTTTAGTATTTTAGTATTTTAGTATTTTAGTATTTTAGTATTTTAGTATTTTAGTATTTTAGTATTTTAGTATTTTAGTATTTTAGTATTTTAGTATTTTAGTATTTTAGTATTTTAGTATTTTAGTATTTTAGTATTTTAGTATTTTAGTATTTTAGTATTTTAGTATTTTAGTATTTTAGTATTTTAGTATTTTAGTATTTTAGTATTTTAGTATTTTAGTATTTTAGTATTTTAGTATTTTAGTATTTTAGTATTTTAGTATTTTAGTATTTTAGTATTTTAGTATTTTAGTATTTTAGTATTTTAGTATTTTAGTATTTTAGTATTTTAGTATTTTAGTATTTTAGTATTTTAGTATTTTAGTATTTTAGTATTTTAGTATTTTAGTATTTTAGTATTTTAGTATTTTAGTATTTTAGTATTTTAGTATTTTAGTATTTTAGTATTTTAGTATTTTAGTATTTTAGTATTTTAGTATTTTAGTATTTTAGTATTTTAGTATTTTAGTATTTTAGTATTTTAGTATTTTAGTATTTTAGTATTTTAGTATTTTAGTATTTTAGTATTTTAGTATTTTAGTATTTTAGTATTTTAGTATTTTAGTATTTTAGTATTTTAGTATTTTAGTATTTTAGTATTTTAGTATTTTAGTATTTTAGTATTTTAGTATTTTAGTATTTTAGTATTTTAGTATTTTAGTATTTTAGTATTTTAGTATTTTAGTATTTTAGTATTTTAGTATTTTAGTATTTTAGTATTTTAGTATTTTAGTATTTTAGTATTTTAGTATTTTAGTATTTTAGTATTTTAGTATTTTAGTATTTTAGTATTTTAGTATTTTAGTATTTTAGTATTTTAGTATTTTAGTATTTTAGTATTTTAGTATTTTAGTATTTTAGTATTTTAGTATTTTAGTATTTTAGTATTTTAGTATTTTAGTATTTTAGTATTTTAGTATTTTAGTATTTTAGTATTTTAGTATTTTAGTATTTTAGTATTTTAGTATTTTAGTATTTTAGTATTTTAGTATTTTAGTATTTTAGTATTTTAGTATTTTAGTATTTTAGTATTTTAGTATTTTAGTATTTTAGTATTTTAGTATTTTAGTATTTTAGTATTTTAGTATTTTAGTATTTTAGTATTTTAGTATTTTAGTATTTTAGTATTTTAGTATTTTAGTATTTTAGTATTTTAGTATTTTAGTATTTTAGTATTTTAGTATTTTAGTATTTTAGTATTTTAGTATTTTAGTATTTTAGTATTTTAGTATTTTAGTATTTTAGTATTTTAGTATTTTAGTATTTTAGTATTTTAGTATTTTAGTATTTTAGTATTTTAGTATTTTAGTATTTTAGTATTTTAGTATTTTAGTATTTTAGTATTTTAGTATTTTAGTATTTTAGTATTTTAGTATTTTAGTATTTTAGTATTTTAGTATTTTAGTATTTTAGTATTTTAGTATTTTAGTATTTTAGTATTTTAGTATTTTAGTATTTTAGTATTTTAGTATTTTAGTATTTTAGTATTTTAGTATTTTAGTATTTTAGTATTTTAGTATTTTAGTATTTTAGTATTTTAGTATTTTAGTATTTTAGTATTTTAGTATTTTAGTATTTTAGTATTTTAGTATTTTAGTATTTTAGTATTTTAGTATTTTAGTATTTTAGTATTTTAGTATTTTAGTATTTTCGTATTTTAGTATTTTAGTATTTTAGTATTTTAGTATTTTAGTATTTTAGTATTTTAGTATTTTAGTATTTTAGTATTTTAGTATTTTAGTATTTTAGTATTTTAGTATTTTAGTATTTTAGTATTTTAGTATTTTAGTATTTTAGTATTTTAGTATTTTAGTATTTTAGTATTTAGTATTTTAGTATTTTAGTATTTTAGTATTTTAGTATTTTAGTATTTTAGTATTTTAGTATTTTAGTATTTTAGTATTTTAGTATTTTAGTATTTTAGTATTTTAGTATTTTAGTATTTTAGTATTTTAGTATTTTAGTATTTTAGTATTTTAGTATTTTAGTATTTTAGTATTTTAGTATTTTAGTATTTTAGTATTTTAGTATTTTAGTATTTTAGTATTTTAGTATTTTAGTATTTTAGTATTTTAGTATTTTAGTATTTTAGTATTTTAGTATTTTAGTATTTTAGTATTTTAGTATTTTAGTATTTTAGTATTTTAGTATTTTAGTATTTTAGTATTTTAGTATTTTAGTATTTTAGTATTTTAGTATTTTAGTATTTTAGTATTTTAGTATTTTAGTATTTTAGTATTTTAGTATTTTAGTATTTTAGTATTTTAGTATTTTAGTATTTTAGTATTTTAGTATTTTAGTATTTTAGTATTTTAGTATTTTAGTATTTTAGTATTTTAGTATTTTAGTATTTTAGTATTTTAGTATTTTAGTATTTTAGTATTTTAGTATTTTAGTATTTTAGTATTTTAGTATTTTAGTATTTTAGTATTTTAGTATTTTAGTATTTTAGTATTTTAGTATTTTAGTATTTTAGTATTTTAGTATTTTAGTATTTTAGTATTTTAGTATTTTAGTATTTTAGTATTTTAGTATTTTAGTATTTTAGTATTTTAGTATTTTAGTATTTTAGTATTTTAGTATTTTAGTATTTTAGTATTTTAGTATTTTAGTATTTTAGTATTTTAGTATTTTAGTATTTTAGTATTTTAGTATTTTAGTATTTTAGTATTTTAGTATTTTAGTATTTTAGTATTTTAGTATTTTAGTATTTTAGTATTTTAGTATTTTAGTATTTTAGTATTTTAGTATTTTAGTATTTTAGTATTTTAGTATTTTAGTATTTTAGTATTTTAGTATTTTAGTATTTTAGTATTTTAGTATTTTAGTATTTTAGTATTTTAGTATTTTAGTATTTTAGTATTTTAGTATTTTAGTATTTTAGTATTTTAGTATTTTAGTATTTTAGTATTTTAGTATTTTAGTATTTTAGTATTTTAGTATTTTAGTATTTTAGTATTTTAGTATTTAGTATTTAGTATTTTAGTATTTTAGTATTTTAGTATTTTAGTATTTTAGTATTTTAGTATTTTAGTATTTTAGTATTTTAGTATTTTAGTATTTTAGTATTTTAGTATTTTAGTATTTTAGTATTTTAGTATTTTAGTATTTTAGTATTTTAGTATTTTAGTATTTTAGTATTTTAGTATTTTAGTATTTTAGTATTTTAGTATTTTAGTATTTTAGTATTTTAGTATTTTAGTATTTTAGTATTTTAGTATTTTAGTATTTTAGTATTTTAGTATTTTAGTATTTTAGTATTTTAGTATTTTAGTATTTTAGTATTTTAGTATTTTAGTATTTTAGTATTTTAGTATTTTAGTATTTTAGTATTTTAGTATTTTAGTATTTAGTATTTTAGTATTTTAGTATTTTAGTATTTTAGTATTTTAGTATTTTAGTATTTTAGTATTTTAGTATTTTAGTATTTTAGTATTTTAGTATTTTAGTATTTTAGTATTTTAGTATTTTAGTATTTTAGTATTTTAGTATTTTAGTATTTTAGTATTTTAGTATTTTAGTATTTTAGTATTTTAGTATTTTAGTATTTTAGTATTTTAGTATTTTAGTATTTTAGTATTTTAGTATTTTAGTATTTTAGTATTTTAGTATTTTAGTATTTTAGTATTTTAGTATTTTAGTATTTTAGTATTTTAGTATTTTAGTATTTTAGTATTTTAGTATTTTAGTATTTTAGTATTTTAGTATTTTAGTATTTTAGTATTTTAGTATTTTAGTATTTTAGTATTTTAGTATTTTAGTATTTTAGTATTTTAGTATTTTAGTATTTTAGTATTTTAGTATTTTAGTATTTTAGTATTTTAGTATTTTAGTATTTTAGTATTTTAGTATTTTAGTATTTTAGTATTTTAGTATTTTAGTATTTTAGTATTTTAGTATTTTAGTATTTTAGTATTTTAGTATTTTAGTATTTTAGTATTTTAGTATTTTAGTATTTTAGTATTTTAGTATTTTAGTATTTTAGTATTTTAGTATTGGGTAAATCCATCTATAACCATCCAATAAAATGAGCATTTTGGACATGACCCCTTTCAAACTTGACGAAACTTGGTAAAAATGTTGTATTAAAGTAGGAAAAGAAAAACTCCAATTTTTGGGCCGCTGGACCAAATAGTTCCGGAGATACCAGAGTTTGAAAAATGAAAAAATCATAAATATCTTACTGAAGTGGTGATACCGATTTTACCATATCTCTGTCAATATTAATGCTACAAATCTCAGTGATACCTCATTTTAAAGGTAATGGAGTCCACATTAAAATAAAATTTAGCAAGATTTTTTTTGTTGATGCTTAAATGTCATATTTAGGAAATCCGTGGTTTTAGATGAAATATCTCAAAAAAGGGTATTTTTAAATCTTTTAAGAAAATATAGGTTAATCCTTTATCCATCTTTATACTTATGTTTAAACCGTAGAGTGGTGTCTCAACTGGTTCTCGAGTTATGCAAAAAATTGTTACGCCATATTAGAAAAAAGTTGTTATTTTCATGGTTAAATTCACAAACATTTTTTAAGTTGACGAGTTAGTGATGCTGTTCTTCGATTCTAATAGGTTTTGGGATGTAGATTACGAATATGATCTTATAGTTGCAAAATTAGCACTTGATCTTGAGTTATTTGCAAAAAAATCACATTTCTTAAAGTTGATTCATTTGTCATGCCACACATTGTTTCTGATAGATTTTGGGGTAAAGATAACGAATATGATCTCAAAATTTCAAAATATGCAATTGTTCTTGAGTTTTTTGCGAAAAAATCGTACTTTTTAAATTTAATTGCTACGTGATGCCGTACTTCGTGTCTTATAGATTTTGGGACGAAGATCACGAATATGATGCAGAAATTTTAAAATGAGCTCTGGTTCTTGAGTTTTTTGCAAAAAAAATTGCAAACTTTTTTTTTGCTAATTTTTAAAAACAGAGCTAATATTGTAATTTTTATATCAAATTCGTCTTCTGCATCAAAAAATCTATTGGAATCAAAGTGCAGCATCACAAACTCGTCAACTTAAAAAATGTTTGTCAATTTAACCCTGAAAATAACAACTTTTTTCTAATGTGGCGTTACATTTTTTTTTGCATAACTCGAGAACCAGCTGAGACACCACTCTACGGTTTGAACATAAGTATAAAGAAGGGATAAAGGATTAACATATATTTTTTTAAAAGATTTAAAAATACCCTTTTTTGAGATATTTCATCTTAAACCACGGATTTCCTAAATATGACATTTAAGCATCAACAAAAAAAATCTTTCTAAATTTTATTTTAATGTGGACCCCATTACCTTTAAAATGAGATATCACTGAGATTCGTATCATTAAGATTGACAGAGATATGGTCAAAAACGTATGACCACTTCATGAAGATATTTATGATTTTTTAATTTTCAAACCGTGGTATCTCCAGAACTATTTGGTCCAGCGGCCCAAAAATTGGAATTTTTCTTTTCCTACTTGAATACAATATTTCCACCAATTTTTATCCAGTTCTTAAAGGATGATGCAGATCGGTCAGATGGTTATATATATTTTTACCCTATTTTAGTATTTTAGTATTTTAGTATTTTAGTATTTTAGTATTTTAGTATTTTAGTATTTTAGTATTTTAGTATTTTAGTATTTTAGTATTTTAGTATTTTAGTATTTTAGTATTTTAGTATTTTAGTATTTTAGTATTTTAGTATTTTAGTATTTTAGTATTTTAGTATTTTAGTATTTTAGTATTTTAGTATTTTAGTATTTTAGTATTTTAGTATTTTAGTATTTTAGTATTTTAGTATTTTAGTATTTTAGTATTTTAGTATTTTAGTATTTTAGTATTTTAGTATTTTAGTATTTTAGTATTTTAGTATTTTAGTATTTTAGTATTTTAGTATTTTAGTATTTTAGTATTTTAGTATTTTAGTATTTTAGTATTTTAGTATTTTAGTATTTTAGTATTTTAGTATTTTAGTATTTTAGTATTTTAGTATTTTAGTATTTTAGTATTTTAGTATTTTAGTATTTTAGTATTTTAGTATTTTAGTATTTTAGTATTTTAGTATTTTAGTATTTTAGTA
>CAWUER010000672.1:192500-349999 GCA_963921195.1 Pegoplata infirma | reverse complement strand
TTTTTTTTTGATAAATTAAAAAAAAAAATTAAATTTAAAAAATTAATAAAATGAATTATGCACCTAAAAAAAACACGATTTTTCTTAAACTTCTCATCACTCCAATTTAGGATTAACATATGTTGTTGCAAATTTGATTGTCTTTAATTTGGTTGTTATTGCGAAAAAATCAGGTGAACGGAACTCAAGATATAAGAAAAACAGTCAAAATACCTCCAAATAACGGTAAAAAATTTATTTGCGTGTAAACCTATGAACTGATGGAAAAACGATGAATGTAGGATTTGTTGGAAATTTGATTGTCTTTAATTTGGTTTTTATTGCGAGAGAATCAGATAAACAGAACTTAAGATATAAGAAAAATAGTCAAAATACCTCCAAAAAACGCTAAAAAATTCATTAAACAAAAAGTTATTCGCGAAATGTTCTTTTGATGAAATTTTTGAGTTTAGCGGTCCAAAATGCATATAAAAAAAAAGTCGCGGTTACTGCTCTGAAATTGTTTTTCATTTGTAAACAAGAGTTATTTAACAAAAATCAATAAGTCGTTTAAGGAAACCACGTTTATAATTAAACCGCTTACCATCCCAATTTGGGATTTGCATATGTTGTTAAGTATATTTAGGGCTATATGTGCAAAAAAATATAGGAAAATTAAAGATACGCATTTTGAGATATTTGCAAATTAAGGACATTTTTTTAATTTCAATATCCTTTTTGCAAAGCATCCTATCCTTTTTCAAAATTCTATTTTAAGACCAGGACATAACCATTATTTTGCGCTTTATTTCGTGACAATCGGATGATGCGTTCCAAAGATACGATCATTTAAACATCATGTATTTTTCATAAAATTGTTGCAAAATACCAACTTTGAACAGCGATAAAACGCGAACCATTCACAATTTCGACTAAATAACAAAAACCGAAATTCAATAAAAATCAGAAGAATGGATATATTAATTTTTGGATAAATTGAACCACCATCGGCTGATTGCCTATGCTATTTAAAATGGAACCAGTCAAAAACATTAATATTGAATGCAATGAAGAATGTAAAGTTGATAAAAAAAAAATTAAAAGCAAATGGATTTTAGGAACTGTATTATGATACCATCACCAGGATTCTAAGTGAAAAGTTTACTTTAAATTACACTGTGCAACAAGAAAAATGAGCCCCAATGTCTTCAACGCCATATGAAGGTAGACCATCAAATAGACAAAATTACCAAAGGGTTTTGCAAAGTCAGTTCGAAATTCTTTTTTAAGGCTCGCTGAAGTTTTTAATTTTGTATCAAAGGCGTTAAGGAATTTAGAGCATTACAAAAAAAACTATAAAAAAGCACATAAGACCTTCAAAATATGGTTTGATTTCTTCAGTGAAATTGTATGGCTGTTCTTTTCTTAGAACATACTAACCCTCTAACTGCTATTTTAAGGGGTCATTTTAGTCCTTTTTTAAAAAATAAAAGCCAAAAGTCTAATAAAACGTCCATTTTTGCTACACTCAAAATAATTCTACAGTAAATGGTTTAGTAAGTGATTTTGTACTAAAATCTACTAATAACTTACTAATTTAAGTATCTTAAAAGTACTAAAATTAGTAACTTTTACTGGTTTTCAATAATTTTAGTAAAACATTTTAGTATTGGTTACCAATTTCTGCACTAGGTCCTTAAGGACTAAAATTTAGTTAAATTTATAGTATTGAATACCCACGTTTTTTTTTGGTGTTCAATATTTTGTTCACGAAATTTCACTAGGGCGACATGCGCAAACTGCTTAAAAATGGAAATGAAATATAAAGAATCATATTTTTATTGTATTTTTTTTTTGCAATAGCAGTGTTAAAATACAAAAAAATGGTGTAAATATTAGGGTTTTCAATCGATTAACCGATTAATTTTGGTCGATTTACTGTTCGAAAAATTTTAAACTGCCAATTTTCAAATAAAAAATAAATAGGTTAATATGAGTCGATTAACCGATTAACTGAAACCATTTTTGTAGTTCTTTTACTTATTTTTGGTGTATTAATTTTTTAGGTTTTATTCAAATCACGGTCCTGCTGAAAAAAGTTCAGGCCTCAAAGAAATTGACAAACTTTCTGGGTATACGACCGTGTACACTCAAAGAATTATGTAGGTAAATTTCAGTGAATATTCAGTTAAAACAAATGAAAACCATTCCACTGTTTTTTCATTAAAAATAAAATCATATTACAGTCAATTTTTATACCCTCCACTCTAGTGATAGAGGGTATATATAAGTTTGTCATTCTGTTTGAAACTCATCGAAATATCGATCTGGGACCCCATAAAGTATATATATTCATGATGCCCGATCGATTTTAAGACATTCTAGCGATGTCCGTCTGTCCGTCTGTCCGTCTGTCCGTCTGTCTGTCTGTCTGTCTGTCTGTCTGTCTGTCTGTCTGTCTGTCTGTCTGTCTGTCTGTCTGTCTGTGGAAAATGCTGTCGCGGACAAAATATTGCACAGAGATGACTGAAACTTAACATATTTATTGGAAGTTCTCCCGAGAAGTTTGGTATTGCATTTGAGCGATATCGGTTCAGCGGTTCAAAAGTTATGAACGAAAATGTAAGCACACCTCAAAAATTTCAGTACATTCAACATAACCTAAAAATACAAAATGCTTTAATTCGGCTTCTGGTTGACATATGTGAACATAATTGAACACCAAATGGTATTTAAACAAGTACGAACACAAAAAAGAAAAAAATCGCGGATTTTTTTTTTACCAAAATTTTTTTTCGCGAATTTTTTTTTTAAAAAAAAATTTTTTTTTTTTTTTTCAAAAGTAATTTCCTTTTAAATAAAGTTTTTTGCAATAATCTTTTTGAAATTGTGGAGGGTATCACTACATTCGGCAAGGCCGAATTTAACTTTTTTACTTGTTAATGTTAATTTAATGACTAATCAAAACATTAACAAGTAAAAAAGTTAAATTCGGCCTTGCCGAATGTAGTGATACCCTCCACAATTTCAAAAAGATTATTCCAAAAAACTTTTTTTTAAATGGAAATTACTTAAAAAAAAAAAAAAATTTAAAAAAATTTCCGCGAAAAAAAAATTTGGTAAAAAACAAGTGAGAGTGTTAAATTCGGCTGTGCCGAATCTATTATACCCTCCAACATGTTAAAAAATAAAAAAAAAAAATTTGACAGGGTGGTTGTTTTAAAGGGGGAGGGGCAAGGTAGGGGGAGGGGTCGGTGAACTTGGGTGACTCCTCACGGCATATGTTTACAAGTTCATTTTTGTCTGCTTTGTGCACTTAAGTATCATAGTTTTATAATTATTTAAATTATTTTTTTATCCACGCCCTTAAAAGAGGGGCGGGGCAAAAAAAGAAAAATTTTTTTATCCCCTGGGTCCAAGCGCAGGACCATAAACTACTACGAACATAAATATGTCTCATTTGGTTCACAAAAATGCAAAAAAACGTCAAAAAAATTAGCATTTTTAAGAGGTTGGTTTAGTTCTTCAAGGGGGAACTTTTTTCCCCCTGGTCCGATTTAGCCTATTTTCGAACATAACCTGCCTAAGATCATAAGACATATTTATGCCAAACTTGAGGGTTCTAGCTCTTTTATTTTGGACTGCATCGTGTTAACTACAGACGGACGGACGGACAGACGGACGGACGGACGGACATCGCTAGAATGTCTTAGAATCAATCACTGATCAATAATATATATACTTTATGGGGTCCCCGACCGATATTTCGATGCGTTACACACGGAATGACAAAGTGAGTATACCCCCATACTGTAGTTGGAGGGTATAAAAAAATCCGCGATTTATTTTTTTTTTGCCAAAAATATGTTCGTACTTGTTTAAATACCATTTGGTGTTCAATTATGTTCACATATGTCAACCAGCAGCCGAATTAAAGCATTTTGTATTTTTAGGTTATGTTGAATGTACTAAAATTTTTGAGGTGTCCTTACATTTTCGTTCATAACTTTTGAACCGCTGAACCGATATTGCTCAAATGCAATACCAAACTTCTCAGGAGAACTTCCAATAAATATGTTAAGTTTCAGTAATATCGGTGTAGTATTTTGGTCGTGATCACCATTTCCACAGACAGACGGATAGACGGACATCGCTAGAATGTCTTAAAATCGATCGGGGATCATGAATATATATACTTTATATATACTTATATATACTTATATATACCCTCTATCACTAAGTGGAGGGTATAAAAAACTAATGAATATTTACTTATTTTGTATTGAAAAACATTAAAGCTGTAGAAGAAATTTTTTACTGCTAAAATTTAATGTAACGGAAAATTCATTTTTAAGACAGTAAATTATTTTTTTAGACAGTAAATTATTTTTAAACTACAAAAAAAGTAGAAAACAAGAAATCCTTAATAAAATTAATGATTTTTCTTTTAAAATTACTAATTACTTGTAAAATAACCTACAAACAGTTAATGACATAATTTTCTTAGTCTAGTACAACCCTAGCAATGTGTAAAAACGTCATCAAATAAATATTTCATGGTCTTCTTAAACAGATATTTCGGATAACAAAAATGGTTCTGGTAACCCTGGCCAAATTTGTTATACATTGCCACCACTAAAAATTTGTCTAATAGTTTTTTATGCGCTTAATCTGGCTTTAGAATTGATCTTTCTCATTAAGTTCTTGATATTTAAGGGTTTCGATTTACTTTTTAACCTCAAAACTTTTCAGCACATCTTAAAATAATAGTTTTTCTCTTCAAAAATGCTTTTTGAATCTTTTAAATAGGTGGAGTCTGTGGTTAATGGCTAGTTTAAGGAGCTAGACTAGGGTTTCTATTCGGGAAAAATTTCCCGGGAATTCCCGGGAAATATTTTTCTTAAAATCCCGGGATTTTTTCTTCGGGAAATTTCGGGAATTCGTCGCAAATTTTTTAATAAAAATATATTTAATTTACACATTTTTAACACAATCTTAAATGATTTAATAAAAATGGCATTAAAACTTTGAAAGAATTAAAATTTTTAAAGAAAAACTAGTGAGGATATGCTTCAGTTTGCATATTATTTAGGCCTAATAAATATTTTTCTTTAATCGATTGCGTGACAAAATACGGAATCAAACTAAATTTCACTTCAAATGTTGGTTGCAAATTGGCAAAGTTTTTTTAATCTAAAATTCCAATGATTTCTTCTTTACGAAATTTAGTATTCCATATTCAGAACAACAATCTTAATAGTGCTTAAACAAAAATATTTTTTTACGAACCTTGGCCGCCGCGAGTTCTATCCCAGCAACCAGAAAAAATACGTCGTTACAATGGCTATATAGTACATTGGTGTTCTCATTTTGGTCGGAATGCCTTGAACCAATTAATTTTAATAATTCGAAAATTTAATTAAATATATCTTCAAGATATAATTTTCTTACGGTTGGCGTAGTCAAAATTAGAAAAATTTTCCAAAAAGTTATTAAAACCACATTTGAGCCAAAAATAGGTATTTCCGAATTATGAACAATTTTGAATGGAGTGCAATACGTCAATGCAAATACTAAACAATGCTAAGGTCCAATATTTCTACAAAAAAATGATTTTATGAACTTTCTACGAATATTTTAGAGGTTAGTAAAACTATTTTACAAAAGAATTCATCTAAAATGGTTTTAAATTGGAAAATACGACCATAATTTGTAATATTACAATTTTTATATGGTAAAGTTCAAAATTTGTTTTAATTAAAAAATTCCCGGGAATTCCCGGGAATACGATTTTTTTAAAACGATTTCCCGGGAATTGAAAAAGTCCGGGAATTTAGAAACCCTAAGCTAGACTGTTCTTACTATAAACAGGGTATCAAAGCTATTAAATATCGCTCGAAAATAAGTATCGAGCTAAAAGGAGTTTATGTTGAAAAATAAATAAAAATTTTCCCAACATTTTTGTGTTTTTTTTTTTTTTGTTAGGTCGGCTAATTTTGGGACCACCCTCGTATATCTATATCGGCCGAAGAAACTATTGCAATTTCGGCAATAATTATATTTCAATAAGAAAACAAAGTTTGGAATAGAGCTCATCCGCCAACATTTTCCAAGCAATGCCACAAAAATATTTTTTTTTAATATTTTGTCTGACGGTATCCGTTAATGAGATGAAATTCGTTCCCGAGATTTTTGATTTAAGGCCTATTTACACCTGAGGTGAAATCGCGTTCGAAAGAAATTTCGATCATATGGTCTGTATCATTTAATATACAACCATATGATCGAAATGTCGTTCGAACGAGATTTCACCTCAGGTGTGAATTGGGTATTAGCGTAAAACATGGAGTTTCACTGTACTTAGGGTTTTAAAAAAAATCTTTACTTGGGTTAACATTTTGGAGTGCATTTTAAGAATCGGCAAAGCCGATTTAACATTTTTTAAATGTAAATTAAAAAATTACATATGTACATAAAAGTACATTAAATTCGGGTTTTATTTTCAATTTCAATATAAAATTTGTCGTTTAATCGAATAATTAAAAATTAACCGATTAATAATAATAAATCTTAAACCCGATTAATTATTTGCTCGATTAACCGATGTAACTAGGAACCCGGCTTGATTCAATGAAAGGGAAGTAGAGAAAAACAGTCATAAAAAAATTCATTCTACTCACGTGAGCGTGCGTGAGTAAAATTGTTGCGTGAACTTTTCGTGATTTAAATTTTTTCCCCGTTTTTTTTATATCCTCCAACCACAGCATGACCCTTGACAGTCTAATATGGGTCTAAGTTCTATATATGAGGCATTCCACACCAAATGTCCAGCGAAAAAAAACATGTGTACCGTAAACTTCTGAATAGGTGGTATGGATAGCCCTATATGGATATTAGAAAATTGCGTTTTTGGTTTTTCAATTTTTCAAAAACTTGGCTTAGGAGGCGTGGTCAAATATTGGAAAAATGGTCAAATTTGTGGCGAGTTGCCTTGATTAAATATTTATCACATTAAAACGGAATGCACCACAATCTCAAAAATTTACAGTCTTATATAGTTTTGTATGGGCTATCGATTAAAATTTTTTTTTTTTGGAAAATTTTCAGAACCCGTTCTGAAATTTTATATTTTTTAAAAAAGTCAATTTATCAAAAATCCGGCCACTTTTTTTTCTTTTTTATTTATTTTTTTAAAAGTTTAGATGTTTGTCCATCCACACAAAAAAAATCAGAAACACGTTCATCTTTTTTTTCGAGAAAATCGCATTTGAACTTTAAATTTCATAACAATTTAGTAATTTGCTTGTATTTTCTTGTGTCAACAGAGCGTATGACGAATATTTATGCAATTAATATTACTCATTCGCAACTTTAAAACAAAGAAATACAAGCAAATAACAAAATTGTTATGAAATTTAAAGTTCAAATGCGATTTTCTCGAAAAAAAAGATGAACGTGTTTCTGATTTTTTTTTGTGTGGATGGACAAACATCTACACTATTAAAAAAATAAATAAAAAAGAAAAAAAAAGTGGTCGGATTTTTGATAAATTGACTTTTTTAAAAAATGGAAAATTTCAGAACGGGTTCTGAAAATTTTCCAAAAAAAAAAAAATTTTTAATCGATAGCCCATACAAAACTATATAAGAACGAAAATGTTTGACATTGTGGTGCATTCCGTTTTAATGTGATAAATATTTAATCAAGGCAACTCGCCACAAATTTTACCATTTTAAAATTCTGATTAATTTTTATTAATAAATAAAAATTGTTTTATTCGACCTTTAAAATATTATATTTTGTGAGGATGTTTATTCTGGCTCGAGGTCATTATTTTCTTTACTAATTAAAACCATGATATTCTCATAGCATAATTTTCAAGAAAATTATTTTTTTTGTTTTAAATTTATTTATGCTGGTCATTTTTGCAAGACTTAATCGACACGTGTTTCGGAATTTGTCAAGATTCCATTGTCAAGATTATTTAGCAAAAATAGAAACGATATACTACAAAGTAGCAAACGAGTCTAATGACAAATCGTTTGTGCACAAACTAAAGCATTAATACATATTCGACTCTATCCACAATGTGAATTAGAAAGACGAAGAAATTGTACTATACTTAGTAAGTAACGATTGTCAATAACCAACAAAAATATTTAAAACATTTTACAATGTTTTTCTTGAAAATTATGCTATGAGAATATCATGGTTTTAATTAGTAAAGAAAATAATGACCTCGAGCCAGAATAAACATCCTCACAAAATATAATATTTTAAAGGTCGAATAAAACAATTTTTATTTATTAATAAAAATTAATCAGAATTTGAACATAATGGTTGGCACGCCATAGTGATGAATAGCCCTAATAATGGTATAATTTCATTCACAACAACAAAAAACATATTGTTGTAGTCCAATGGACTATCGTATGTAAAATGTTTTAAATATTTTTGTTGGTTATTGACAATCGTTACTTACTAAGTATAGTACAATTTCTTCGTCTTTCTAATTCACATTGTGGATAGAGTCGAATATGTATTAATGCTTTAGTTTGTGCACAAACGATTTGTCATTAGACTCGTTTGCTACTTTGTAGTATATCGTTTCTATTTTTGCTAAATAATCTTGACAATGGAATCTTGACAAATTCCGAAACACGTGTCGATTAAGTCTTGCAAAAATGACCAGCATAAATAAATTTAAAACAAAAAAATAATTTTCTTGAAAATTATGCTATGAGAATATCATGGTTTTAATTAGTAAAGAAAATAATGACCTCGAGCCAGAATAAACATCCTCACAAAATATCATTTTACCATTTTTCCAATATTTGACCACGCCTCCTAAGCCCATTTTTTGAAAAATTGAAAAACCAAAAACGCAATTTTCTTAGTTACATATAGGGCTATCCAAACAACCTATTCAGAAATTTACGGGACACATGTTTTTCTGTAGCGGGACATTTGGTGTGGAATGCCTCATACTTATGTATAGCATTAATGAAAGTTCGATTCTAAGACATTTTAGCGATGTCCGTCTGTCTGCCCTGACGTATGGCACGAATATGTCTTATGGCCATAGACAGGCTAATTTCAGATATGGTCCAAATCGGACCAGGGGGAAAAAGTTCCCCTTGAAAAACTAAACCAACCACTTAAAAATGACACATTTTTATAGTTGTTTTGTAAATTTTTTCCTAATCAATTGCAAAATTTGTATGCCAGAAGGAGTTTAAAGTTCTGCATTTGAACCCAGGGGATAAAAAAATGTGTTTTCGGGCGTGATTAATTTTTTTTCGTGAGCGCACGTGATCGTGATTGAAAAGTCACTCACGATCCCATCTCTATTTAAAACGTACCGTGCCGTAATTGTTCTGTACATTACCTGGGTAATATTTTCGTAGCATTTGCAATTCATCTTCTGTATAAAATTGTCCTCCATAAATCTTGACAAAAAATTAAATGAAAACACAAAAAAAAAAATTTGTAATAGAGTAGGTTTCACAAAACTTGAAAGTTGTAGCAGGATTGTGTTTCGAAAGCACAAGAAGCCATTTATCCCTAAAAGAAAAAAAAATATTTTTCGGCAAACAAAGTAACTAGCAGAAAAAACAGAAGTTTACCCGAATTGCATGAACGTGAACTTGTTCTTTAGGTTATGACCATTATCATCATTGTAGCCAACAAACCACATTTAAGTTAAAAAGTAGTGGAAACTTTAACAATTGCCATGTAGTACAGGCAACAAACACACAAATAATTGTAACAACCGGAAATTGCCAGTTTTTTTTAACTTTTTACAAGGAAGGCTCTAAAGTTTGTTGATTTACTTAGGAAAACATTTTGTTATAAAAAATTTGCATTATTCTGTTTGGCATTTCATACGTTAAACATTGAAGTATTATTAAACCAATAAAGATTATTGATTTTTTATCGAATTAAGGTCGATCTAGCGATGTTCGTCTGTTGAAATCAAGATAAAGCTTAAGTGAAAGCTAGAGAAAGCTAGAGCTAGAGCTAGAGCTTTGAAATTTGACCACAATATACTTTATATATCATACAAGGTTAAGTTCTGTAGCGGACAAAAACGGACCTGAGGGGAAAAAGTTACTCTATGTAAAACTGGAACCACCTCCATTTGTATAATTTGCTAAATTGTCTTGATAAGATCTTGACGAGATTAAAACACGTCTCGGCTAACATAAGTCGTGTAAAAACTGACCAACATAAATACATTTGAAATAGAAACAAGTAGAAAAATTAAATTCGACTTGGCCGAATCTATTCATACCCTCCACAATGCCCTTTTTAAGTTATAGTAAATTTTCTAAAGTGAAAAAATAATTAGAAATATTTTATTTTGTATCAAAAAACTTTTTATTTTAACTAATTTTTGAAAAAAAAAAAAAATAATTTACTAAATTTTTTTTTGAGTGTAAACTTTTTTTTGAGTGTAAAATTTTTTTCGAGTGTATTTTTTTTTCTTTTAGTGTAAAAATATTTTTGAGTGACAAAAATGCGATGTAAAATATTTTTGTGACTTACCAATGTTTTTAAAACATGTTTAACGGGTTTTCAACACGTGAATTTAAGGTGAGGCGAATCTGAAATTTACGGTTTTGCTAATAACTTTTGAACCACTGAACCGATTTGGCTGAAATTTAAAACGAACTGGACCAGAAGAACGACAAATTTATATGCCACACTTCAGTACCATCAGAATTGCCGTTCGAAAGTTACCGTGTGTTTTATCTCGTAAATTCCAAAAAAATCCTTGCCGAAATTCACTCATTTGCTTATAACTTTTGAACCACTGGACCGATTTCGCTGGATTGCAATGCCAACCTGACCAGGTAAATGCCCAACATATATGACAAACTTCAGGAGCCTCCGTAAAGTCTTTCAAAAGTTAGCGTGTTTTCAACAGACAGACGGACATCGCTAGATCGTCTTAAAATCGATCGAGGATCATGAATATATATACTTTGTGGGATCCTAGACCAATATTTCGAGGTGTTACAAACGGAATGACAAACTTATATATACCCTCTATCACTAGAGTGGAGGGCATAAAAAAATAATTTTCTTGAAAATTATCCTTTGAGAATATCATAGTGTAATAAGTAGGGCAAGTACTTTCATGCATCTAAAAATCAAAAATATGTGCCTATAATATGCTCATAAAAATCAAAAATATGCACTTAAAATTTTAAAAAAATGATTGGTTTAACAACAAAAATAGGTTTGTTACCATAAAGTAGGGGTTTTCGAATACTTGACGCACTCTACAATTTTTAAAAGTGTTACTAGACCCATTTTTATACCCTCCACTCTAGTGATAGAGGGTATATATAAGTTTGTCATTCCGTTTGTAACACATCGAAATATTGGTCTAGGACCCCATAAAGTATATATATTCATGATCCTTGATCGATTTTAAGTCGATCTAGCGATGTCCGTCCGTCCGTCCGTCCGTCCGTCCGTCTGTCTGTCTGTCTGTCCGTTGAAAACACGCTAACTTTTGAAAGACTTTACGGAGGCTCCTGAAGTTTGGCATATATGTTGGCCATTTACCGGGTCAGGTTGGTATTGCAATCCAGCGAAATCGGTCCAGTGGTTCAAAAGTTATGAGCAAAAGTGTAAATTTCGGCAAGGGTATTTTGCGAATTTACGAGATTAAAACCACTCTAACTTTCGAAAGACAATTCTGAGGGTGCTGAAGCTTGGCATATATATTTGTTCCCAAATTCTATTTGGTTTTGAATTTCAGCAAAATCGGTTCAGTGGTTCAAAAGTTATAAGCAAGGCTCTGAATTTCGGATTTGTTTCACCTTAAACTGTTGAAAACTCGTTAAACAAGTTTTATAAGCATGGTGAAATAGAACTTGTTGTTGTTTGTTGTTGTTTGTTTTCCTGCCGTGGGGTGCAGTTTAGTTGTTAGACAACTAAATATTTGTTATTGTTTTGTTATTGTTAGTGTAACTGTATGTAACGGTGAATAGTAAGTATTTTTGGAAAAAAATCAAATAAAGTATGGGTATGATTGAATGTTAGTTTGTTTTTGGTTTTTAAAGAAGAGTTAAAATAAAAAGAGGGGAATTTGTGAAATAGTTTTTTTTTGTATTACATATATGTATGTAGGTATTAAACAACAAAAATATTTTACAAAGTAGTTATGTTACTCAATGAAATTGTACACTAAAAAAATATTTACACTAAAAAAAAATGTTACACTCAAAAAAAAATGTACACATTAATTTTTTTTTAATGAAATATCACACTCAAAAAAATGTTGACAGTCAAAAAAATTTTACACTCAAAAAAATTGGATTGATTAAAAAAAGTTTTACTCAAAACAATATATTTTTTATAAAAAATTTGTAATGCAATTTTTTTACATTTTTTTTAGAAAATTACTATCAGATAACATTGTGGAGGGTATTCATAGATTCGACCAAGTCGAATTTAATTTTTCTACTTGTTAATTAGTAAAATATTTTATAGACACATTTTGTGATAAGAACATAAGTTAATATTTCTGGAGTTCAAAAAAAAATTGACAAGAAAATTTTTATTTTGGTTAAAAATTTTTGTTTAGTCATTTTTGTAAAAAAAATACAGTGGACAATTTTTTTTCTTGAGTTTATAAAAAAGGAATGACAAACTTATTTATCTATGTATAACCAAAAAAATAGGTCTCAGAACCCATTATATCATCTTGCAATTGATTCTTCTTAACGTTCCAGACTCAATGATTCTTGTTTGAAATTTTCCCAAAAGCAATTGTTTTTTAGAGCAAGTAGTTTTTAGAAAAATTATTTTACATTAAAAATTTTGTTGTGTACCGTAAAACATTTTCTAGAATCCATTGCAATAGGAATCTGTTCAAAAAAAAAAAAATCCTGGGTCCTATCACTTACAAATAGTAAAGGGTATAAAAAAATTTTTTGAAAAAAATTAAAAAAAGAACAGCATTTCAAGGAAAATTTTCGTGTAAATAGTTCTTAAATCCGAAGACACTTTTTTGTTAATTTGTAAAATGTCTCAAAATAGAAAATTTCTGAATCAAATTTCTGTAAGAAATACTTCAGAATATCATTTTAATAAGAAAAAATAATTTTTCTTCAAAAAAAAGTTGATAGAAGTCATAAGGTTCAACTATAGTTTTGAAAAAATTTTTGATAAAATTAATAAAAGTGCAATTTATATGAAAATATGCAAAAATATGCATTTATACCAAAATATGCAAAAATATGCAACTACGAATCGATGCCATTTTATTGCAAATTTCTTTATTCGGATAGATATTTAGTTTGTTGTGTGATTAAAGTGCCGAGTAAAAACATGCATTTTCATGAAAGTACTTGCCCTAGTAATAAGTAAGGAAAAATTACCTCGAGTCAGAATAAATCTACTCAAAAATCTTTAGCACTTTTTGAATGTAGGTTTGAAAACGCTCTTTGACTCGTGACTCCCATCCAAAAGCTGCTTCCAGTTCAGCCAAATTTCTGCTGAGTTAATATTCAAGGCCGAAAACGATACCGGGTTTCTTTCATTTCTCTTAGTAATTGAAATTGCAGAGAGGAAAATTTCCAAATCATTAAAAAAAGCATTTTTAAAAATTCAACCCCTTTTTTTGGAAAAGATAAAAAATATATAATGGGGCGTATGTAACCCGGACATAATTTTATTTCATATCTTAAAACATAATCGTATCATAACAAGCATAAGTTTGCTTAAATGTGCATTGCACAGTGAGTATGTCATATAAGAAAACATATTGATAAAAAGTGTTGTAATCTACATCTCAGAACATTGTGCAAGTAAATGTGTTCATGATTTCATATTCAGCTCGATTCAAAGAAACTCGCAGCACTTTGACGATGTTGAAGTTTCACTTGCGACAAGTGGTGTTTGAGTGATGATCGATAACAGCCCTACAGGAAGGAAGGGATGGGTCCATGATAGGTCACATGACTTATCACCGGCAAAAAAAAACGTGTCTGGGACTAAGAACATTTTTAAATTTTGTTTGGGATTTGTTAAAAATTTAAAAATTTGGTTTTGTCCTATTGTCTCCAGTCACGGGATAAGTTTTTTTGATACAATTTGGTCCAATTTTTATCTGTCACGTGATAGGCATTTTAGTAATATGTCCCGTTTTCCCCAGTCACGGAATAGGTGATTTCGGATCGAAAGACGCACTTTTCCTGCAGGGAACTCTAAATTACTTTGTCATCTCTGTTCGTCATAGTCAACGAGTTTTCGATTTCGACACTCTAGCACCGCTAATTTTGTAAGGTTCGTAAAAAAATGCATGTGACAAAAAATAGGGCTGGTCGGACAGGATCTAGAGGTTTCTCATCGTGGTCAAAGTAGGACGTGAAGGGGAAAAAATCCACAAAAAAACCAACAACTTCCCTGGACTTGTCCCTAGAGGGGTCAAATGCTAGAATGGCCCCTTTAATTTTTCCTCCCGAACACTTTTTTTTAATCACAGCTAAGCAATATCTTCACTCCCTATATATCTTCACGACCCCCAATATTTTTCCAACCCCAACATTTTCTTAGAGCGAACCTACCCTCTATC
The DNA here is from genome assembly GCA_963921195.1 of Pegoplata infirma. Lineage (NCBI taxonomy): Eukaryota > Metazoa > Arthropoda > Insecta > Diptera > Anthomyiidae > Pegoplata > Pegoplata infirma. The sequence continues at coordinate 335,427 of CAWUER010000672.1, read as the reverse complement.
TTCACCCATAAGGTGGTCCCAAAAAAAATTTTTTTTTTCTTTTCATATTTTGATAAATCATCTCCTACCAGTCCAATGGTGCCTTTAGCAAAACCGACCTCCATTTATTTTTAGTCCCTAACATTTTTCGGAACATACTAATACCCTATCTCTAATTCCAACGGGGTCTCCGACACAAACCCCCAACAAACCCCCAATTGTTTTACAATCCCAGCATTTTCTCAAAAAAAAACTTTATTTTTAAGCCTTAAGGGGGTCCAAAATATTTCTTTATTTTTTTATAAATTTTTTATGAAATCAGCTCTTACCGCTCCCATGGTACCTCTTAGGGACGGGAAATGCAGAATGACCCTCATTTATTTTTTATACCCTCCACTCTTGTGATAGGGGTATATATAAGTTTGTCATTCCGTTTGTAACACCTCGAAATATTGGTCTAGGACCCCATAAAGTATATATATTCATGATCCTCGATCGATTTTAAGACGATCTAGTGATGTCCGTCCGACCGTCTGTCTGTTGAAAGCACGCTAAATTTTAAAAGACTTTGCAGAGGCTCCTGAATTTTGGCATATATGTTGGGCATTTACCTGGTCAGGTTGGTATTGCAATCCAGCGAAATCGGTCCAGTGTTTCAAAAATTATGAGCAAATGACTGAATTTCGGCAAGGGTTTTTTTGTGAATTTATGAGATAAACAAATTTTTGGTGGAAAAAATTTATGCGAAAAAACTTTTGAGGTAAAAAAATTGGTAAAAGGAATTAACTTAGGAAAAAAAAAATGTTCAAAAAAGTTTCCGCGAAAAAAAAAATTTTGGCGGAAAAAATCCGGAAAATTTTTTTGGGGTTTAAATATATTATATTTATTTATTTTATTGAATTTAACCTAACCGAGACGGGTGACCATTGTCTCGTTGTAGCGAAACAGACCAAGGCCTCTGGTGGGAGTCGAACCCACGACCACCAGTCTCGTAGGCTAGCACGCTACCTTTCGGTATCCAATTCTGTTCACATATGTCAACCATCGGCCGAATTAAACCATTTTGTATTTTTAGGTTATGTAGAATGCACCAAAATTTTCTAGGTTTTCTTACATTTTCGTTCATAATTTTTGAACCGCTAAAACGAAATCGCCGAAATAGTAACAAACTTTTTGAAGCAAACAAAAAGAAAAAAATTTAAAAGTTTAGTACGACTTATCCTACCAACACTATTGTTTGGTTAGGTACTGTTGTTATTGTAAAATAACAGCAACACGTATACTTATAATTACCGACGGTGATTTAGTATATACAATTTTTGCTTTAAAAGAGTTATTTTTGTTGGAAAACAGATTTCGGACCTTCATAATAGTATTTCTCAAATAACTTGTGAAATATATCAAATATTATGTCTGGTTTGATGTTTGATTGACCAACGATGATTCTCTAAAGTCTGCTGATGATTCCTTTAGTGGGGATGAAACTGATCAGTACAGATATACTATGAGATGAGTAACTTTTTTAAAGCAATAAATTAAAAATACTCTATTATGACAATATCATATATAGAAATATTTTTGGGCCTCGAACTAGAATAAAACTCTAATCGAATATATAGAAAAAAATTTAAGTTACAGTCATCCAAGATTTTGCGATACTTTTCGTACATTGAAATAATCTCCGATTACAAAATAAAATTTCCATTGGCAAAAAAATTTGGCATGATTTCTAAAGAATTAATTCTTCAAAACTGTTTGTATAACTAAATAATTATTCAATATGTAAATTGTATTGCCAATCATCATCAGCAGGATAGTTAGTCAATATTTTCTTGTTTTCCATTTTTACACTTTGTTTTTTATTATCATCACTCATTTTTTTTTCTATAAACTGCAATAATGCCAAAACATGTTCTACCCGCTATTGCTTCTAACTGCGATGTTATTAGACGGGTTCAAAAAAATATGGTATTAACAAGGTAGCCCACTTTGTCATTTCGTGTACAGTGCAGCGAAATATTGGTTTAGAATTCTCACACCGTTTTATGAAACTAGGACGTGCTTCTGTCGACACTTGAAAAACATGTTGCTTCGATCGAATATCACATTGAATTTTAATACCTAGAACAGCAAGAGTGTCTGATTCCTCAAGAGCTATACATAGGAAGAAAATGGTTCTATAGGGTGTTTTTTTTAGAGGTTCACAACTTTGAATTGGTAATACTGCTTTATTTGACAACCGATCTAACTGCTGATAGTTGTGTTTTGTTAAGTATGGTTTGACATTTTATCATGCAAAGACTAACATAAGAGCAACGCTTCCAAATTGTAGAAATTTTTTATCAAAAAAATGCTTCTTTTCGTCGAACTAAAATTTTATTCAAAGATCCTATTTATTGGTTACCAATATCGCTTGATTTAACCCCATTGGATTACACAGTGCAACACCCAAAATCGGAATGGGATGAAACCAAAAGCAAATGAAAGTTGACATATTCCATAACAAACCCCTCAAGGCTTTTTTCTAGTTCAGAGCTAGATTTTGTTTTACACGCATTTGAAGTTAGTGCACTTTTATTATAATTACAATAATAAATGCTTGAAAACTGTATTAGTGGCGAATGATTAATTTTGTAATTGCCTTTAAATAACAATCATACGCAACGGTGTCCAGTGATTTATATTTAAATAACAATCATACGCAACGGTGTACATGGTTTATTTTAATAATTTGGCTATTCAGTAAATAGGTACTGGACCGATTGCAGCAAAATTCATACCAGTCATAGCTGAAGTAATTTTGAGCTTAAGTTTGGAAACTGGACCCTACATGTCCAATAAGGGCACCACCAGGGGTCTTAAAAGTTGGACACGTTTAGTACACAAAAAATTTAAATGCTTTAAAATCACCAACTTTAAATGCGTGTAAAATAAAATCTAGCTCTGACCTAAAAAAAAGGCCTTGAGGGTTTTGTTATGGAAAACGTCAGCTTTCATTTGCTTTTGGTTTCATCCTATTCCGATTCCGAAAGTTCGATTTTGTATCACTGTGTAATTGCCTTTAAATAACAATCATACGCAACGGTGTACATGGTTTATTTTAATAATTTGGCTATTCAGTAAATAGGTACTGGACCGATTGCAGCAAAATTCATACCAGTCATAGCTGAAGTAATTTTGAGCTTAAGTTTGGAAACTGTACCCTACATGTCCAATAAGGGCACCACCAGGGGTCTTTAAAGTAGGACACGTTTAGTACACAAAAACTTTAAATGCTTTAAAATCACCAACTTTAAATGCGTGTAAAATAAAATCTAGCTCTGACCTAAAAAAAGGCCTTGAGGGTTTTGTTATGGAAAACGTCAGCTTTCATTTGCTTTTGGTTTCATCCCATTCCGATTCCGAAAGTTCGATTTTGTATCACTGTGTTATTTTCTGTGGGGCTATGTGAAGTAACTTGTCTTTTCCGATAAATTAGAGACAATTAAACACCTGGAAATAAACCTTCGACGAGTTATTGGAGAAATTCGAAAAACGGCCTCAAATTTTGTGAAAATTGTGAGAAAATGGAGGTTCAGATTACTCCATGTACGAGCCATTTTTGGTATCAATATGGCTCCAAATCAGTTTTAAACATTAATGTCATAAAATTATCTATCCAATAAAATCAGTTTGATTGATATTAAAAATATTTTTCCTTACTTTATTTTAGTTTGAAGTTCGGTAACAGTAAAAAAAACACCCTATAATTACCGACGCCAGTTGTAGGAGGTGCGATAGATATAACACTGAGGAAACGGTCGACATATTCTTTGCCACTGTTCTGCTTTGGTCAGAACCGGCATATTGGGAAAGCACTTCTTCGAAAGCTTGGAAATGGTTTCGAATGTCGACCCAAAGCAAATAGTACAATTCGCGATGAGGACTAATGCGGTCTATGTGAGGAGTCTTTGACTCCGCCATCTCTAACCTATCACTATTATTTCAGGATGATTAAAAAAGGGCCAAATGAAATTAGTGTGTCAAAAAACTTTTCTAACAACATGTACTACAAAAATAATCAAGTTGTAGAAGAAGCTTAGCCGCGTGTAGCTCGAGGGTTTAATTTTTTTCGATTATGGACCATTCTACTACGCCAATTGTTTAAACATTGTATGAAAGCAAGTGTGGTTAGTGTTTAAGTTGCAATCGTATGTTTCCCCCATTCTTTGATAATTTTCGATATATTTTTTTTTTTTTGTTTTCAATGTTTGATGATATTTAAAAATTCAATAAACGGCAATCATCGTCATCATCATCATCAACAGCACCATCCATCCGCATATGGGTGTGACACAATGCCAACCACACCACAAACAGCATAATACGAAAAAAAGACCCATTTAAATATGAAACATTCAAAATACAAAAAAAAAAATGAATAGAAACTCATTCAATAAGTCGGAGTCACTCAGTCAGTCATCATCATCAGCTGGCTGGAATATAGTTTTTTACAATAAAAGCGAAAAAAACATATAGCAGACGAATATGAATATGCAGCGTATCATTGGCATATGCATAATAGAGGGGTCTGAAAATAAATTTGTTGATAAATTTTAAAATCGGAAAGTTTTATGGTCAGAAAATATATTTAATAAAAATTATGATTTGGAAGAATTGGATAATTCACTATATTGCAACATCGTCGTTAAAGTTAAAAAGAAAAATCAGATTTTTAAAACTTTAACCTCATTGGAAAAGGACAAATGTGTACAGATTTCACTTTTTATACCCTCCACTTATTGTTAGTGGTAGAAGGTATATAAAAGTTTGTCATTCCGTTTTTAACTCATCGAAATATCGGTCTGGGAACCCACATTGTAGCGATGTCTGTCCGACTGTCTGTTGAAATGGTGATCACGGCCATAATATTAAACTGATATGACTGAAACTTATCATATTTATTGGAAGTTATCCGGAAAAGTTTGGTATTGTATTTGAGCGAAATCGGTTCAGCGGTTTAAAAGTTATGAACGGAAATGTACGAACTCCTCGAAATAACCGAAAAATACAAAATGCTTTAATTCGACTGATGGTTGACATATGTGAAAAAAAAATAGCGGAAATTTTTTTTAATTTTTTTTTTTTTTGAAAATACTCTTGTTGACATTTTGGAGGGTATTAATACATTCGGCAGGGCCGAATTTAACTTTTTTGCTTGTTTTAATTGGATCTTCCTCGAAACTTCTTTGGAATTTTTGTGCTTTGCACAAACTTTGAACATTAAAATAGAAAAAATTTCCGTCCACTCTAATGCACATGCATCTATACATAGATGCATGATTGCATTATATGGTTAGACCTCTTTTTTACATTCTTTATTATCAATATATGTATATAATATATATTACTATGTATTACTATTATGTTGAAGTAATGACATATATATTTACAGATGTGATTGAAAAGTTAGCAGTCATTAAAAAATAGCAACAACCCAGAAAAAACTCAAAATTTGCGTAAGTAACCAGGTGGTAACCACTTTTTTGTCTTTTACCCCAAAAAGTGATTATGTAAGTGATTTGCATTAGCAAAACTTATTTCAGGTTATTCAGGAGAGAAACTCCCTTGGGGAACACTTTTTCCAAATGCAATTCCGTTTAATGAACTCTTCAGAAAAGTGGTGGACGAACGCAAGATAACGTGGGAGGTCCGTTCCTTCAAGCCATACAAATCGGCAGGGCCTGACGGAATATTTTCGGCACTCTTGCAGGAGTTCCTCGGGATAATCATATCATTGCAGGTCTTTATCCCCAAAGCGGGAAAGGTAAACCATAACGACACAAAGAATTACATACCTATCAGACTGTCATTGTTTTTATAGAAAACATTGGAAAGACTCTTGAGAATTACCCTTATATCGGAAAATTTGAACGAGTCCCAACATGTCTACCTCAAAGGTAGGTATTTTGAGACGACTTTATTTTTGACTTGATGTTGTCGAGTTGATTGACGATACTCTGCACAAAAAAGAGTATGTTTTGGCATTATTCTTTGAGTTTTTTCTAGATGGGAAGTTGAATTTCAGGCGTAATATTGAGAAAATCAACGATTACTTTATATTCCTGTGAAACGGCCATTGAAAAACGATGGGGATTTAGCCCTAAAGTCGTTCATTGGATTTATACAGCGTGGTGTGTCCAATTCTGCTGTAAGAAATCATTGTTTGGTGGTCTGCTTTAGCGACAAAAGGGGACTGTGTCTTCATCACGAAGAAACAGAGACGCGTCGATGTGCATCACTGGTGCTCTTCGTACTACACTTACGTCTGCATTAGAAATACTCCTTCACCTGATAACATTGGACATATTGGGTGGGCAGTATGCGGCTACGTTGGCAATTCGACTAAATAGCACACTGCAATGGAAGAGCAGCGATTGTGGCCATAGCGAGATCTTGAAGAAGATAACAATACCACAAAATGTGGACTGTACTCCCTGTATGAGCCATTTTTAGCGCCACCTTACCGCTATGATACCTTCCAGGAAGTCTTAGATGAGAGGAATTCCGGGTAGTGGATGCTCCATAAATTTTTACACTAATGGATCGAGGCTGCTCGAACAAGTGGGCTTTGTAGTCTATTCGAAGGAGCTTGGGTTGAGTCTGGCTCGACGATTGTCGGATCATTGCAGTATTTACGATGCAGTGCAGTCGTGCAACGATGCTGGCCATAAAGGAAGTAGCTGACTAGTTGAGCTGCAATATATTGTCTACAACTGCAGTCAACATCTAATCTGACAGTCAAGCCGAATTCAAATTTCTGGAGTCAATGTTTCTGACAACAAGATCTGCCCTTATCTGCCGCACGTTTTTAAATGAGATGGCCAAGCAGCTTCACATACGACTCATATGGGTCCAAGGGCATAGAGACAACATTACAGATTTTGCCTTCTTTTAATCAGAAGCGCACAAGTGAGTGTTCAATGACTTTTGTCGGAGTTGCGTGGATGAAGAGGAGTTTGAAACTATCGAACACTTCATCTGCCATTGCCCGGAACTTTTTGGTCAGAGACTTGCTTCACTGAGAGTTGCGTGAATGAAGAGGAGTTTAAAACTATCGACACTTTATCTGCCATTGCCCGAAACTTTCTGGTCAGAGACTTGCTTTACTGGGATCTAGGGAGCTGCACGATCTTTCTGATTTGTCGGATGTCAAAATTCAATATCCAAGGAGTTTTATAAGAAACTTAAATTGGTTTAACGGCAGGGACTAATAGGAAACCTATTACAGCTCCGTAGTATCACAACGGCCCTCAGAGTCTACGCGTGTTGACGATAAACGTCAGCAGCCACTACAACTGCATTAAACATCTATTCTGACATTTAAGCCGCGGGAAAGTTCATAAAGTCCATGTTTCTGAAAACAAAATCTGCCCTTAACTGCCGCAAGTCTTTAAATGAGATGGCCAAGCAGTTTTACATATGACTCATATGGCTCTTAGGGCACAGAGACATTACAGGGAATTGCAAAGCCGATGAGTTTGCAAGACTGGGAACTATCTTACAGGTTCCAACATAATTGAAATGTGTTGGTATGCCTCTAGAAACTTTTAAATTTTACGGCTTTGTTCCGCGACGGGGACTTAATCAGAAGCGCACAAGTGAGCTGATATCGCTTCCAAGGGGAGAGATAAATGTGCCGTCGAATGACTGGCCGGAGTTACATGGATGAAGAGAAGTTGAAAACTATCGAACACTTCATCGGCTATTGCTCGCCACTTTCTAGTCAGAGACTTGCTTCACTGGGACCTAGAGAGCTGCACGATCTTTCTGATTTGTCGGATGTCACAATTCAATATCTAAAGAGTTTCATAAGACGCTCAAATTGGTTAAACGGCAGGGACTAGTAGGGAAACCTATTACAGTCCCCTGGAATCACAATGGACCTCATAGTCTACGTGTGTTGACGTAAAACGTTAGCGACTACTTACAACCTAATCTAACCTATCATTCTTTGACGTGGAAGGTGCGTTCAACAATGTCGAAATATCATCAATACTTCATGCCTTACTAAATACAGGCACGGACACACAGATTAATCTATGGACGACATAGTTGGGCATAATATCAATGACTCAATGATTCGGGCCCAACTCTGATGGACGAACAACATGCTGAAAAGCAGGGTTATTAATTTGAAGATAGGTGATGGTGAAGCGAGGAAAGTCGTTAAAAGGGGCCCTCTACAAGGGTGATCTCTCCTTTTCTTTGGAATCTTGTTATAAATTATATTCGCGTCACTCAACGAAATGGGTATCAATGTTGTTGACTGCGCTGATGACATTGTGATCCTAATCAAAGGTAAGTTTTTACCAACGATTTGCGAACTCATGGAATTAGCGCTAAAGTTACTCTCGACGTGGGCAAAGGACAATTAGCTAAAAGTTAATCCCGCCAAAACCGAAATTGTCTTGTTCACAAAAAGAACTAATTGTAAGAAAGACAGGTTTTTTCTTCCGAAATTAGATGGAATCACCCTGGCACTATCTAATGAGGCGAAATATCTAAGTGTCTCCCTGGACTTAGGTGAGAAATCCAGAGGAAAGTATTAAAAAGTCCATATGGAGTCCTTAGGAAAACTTTCGAAAGAAGGTGGGGTCTATATTACACACTGGATGTATGGTGCATTAATTAGACCAATACTAACCTATGGTATTCTCGTGTGGCGGAGAGAAGTGGATAAGAAATCATATCTCTGCAACCTACGGACTATACAAAGACTGGCTTGTGTGGGTATCACTGTTGCTATTAGATCGGCACTCCAGGCCGGCCTGGAAGTGATGCTAACATTCAGCCCGTGGATATATTCATGAAGAAAACAGCAGGAAACCGCAAATGGTTAAGCAACGCTCTTGCAGACACTCAACCGTATTGAGTACGGTGGGCCGGACGGAACTGGAACAGAAAACCGACTATACCTCACCGCTGACGAACTTTGATAGAACCTTCGAAGTCCAAAAACCAACAAGGGAACATTGGACGGAAAACTCCATTTTATCAGAGAGTGCGATCACAATTTTTATGGACGGATCGAAATTAAGATGGGTACGGGCTTGGGAGTATATTCTGAATGCAATGTTTTCCAGGCTGCCTTTGATAAATCCCCGAAGATGAATATGACATGGGACCTACCTAGATTTAATCTAAGTTCTATTAATAACTCGCATAAAAAATCCAGTTGCTACAACCGTAATTTTTGAGTTTGTGGCAACTGTTTTCTCTTTCTAGTTCGTTTATGGCAACTGTAAAGTGATTGTGACAACTGCTATAAGATTGTGACAACCAAATTGAAGTTATAACAAACGAATGAGCGGTTGTGACAACCTGAAAAAGGAAGTTGTAATATTTTCGGTTGTGGCAACAAGATTTCTTATGTGAGTGTATTAGAAATCAGTCTAGAAATCTAAATTTTTTTTTCCAATGGTGCTACTTTTTAGTTCAAACCTGTTATGATGTCGTATTGTTAAAATGAATGTCTGGTTGTAAATTGCATATGGAGCGTGATAATAAAAAATACAAAATTAACCACCCAAAAACAGAAAAAAAAAAATTCTATATGTGATTAAATCCATGTTTTTTTTAAACTGATAATTAAGTTTTAAAAACAAACGAGTAGACAGACGACTGTTGATTATGTTTTTAATTTAATTGAAACTAAAAGTTAAACTTTCATCATTATAAGTTTAACACCGTTTTTTATGTAATTTTTTTATCATTGCATTGCACCATATAATGGTTTCTTTTTTTGTTAATTTGCCAGTGAACTATGAAATTCAATAGTTTAATTAATAACTATTGTCAGAGCGAAAATTTGACTCAAACAAAAAAATTAATTAATTGCTGAAAAGATGGGGTTCTCTTAAACATCTTGCCATTAGCAAAATTTGTTTTTCACAAAAATCTGGCACCAACAAGCTGTCCATTAGCAAAATTTGTTTGAAATGCTGAGTTATGTCGCCCATTAACGAACTAGTTCAAAGACTTAGTTCACTTTATTGAACTATGAGACCTAGGTCACGACTTTTCGTTCATTTAGTTCTTTTTTTCATTTAGATCTTTTTCATTTCATTACAGCTGTTTTTTGATATTGCCATTTCTTTGCTTTTACTACTTACATTAGTTGCAAACAAGATATCCTGTAATTCCAGTAATATTAATAAACAATTCCCTCCAAAATGATAATCTTGTCATATGTTTTTTGTTTTTTTTTTTAGTCATAACAGCTCATCGTTCTTTTGAACTAACTGTTAAATACATAGTTTGCTCAAAATGGTTCAAAATGAACTAGTGATCTGAAAGAACGAACTAGGTCTTTTTGATGTACTGAACTAAAATGCGCGCTCGCTGAAATGAACGAGTAAGCACAGCTCTACTGAACTTTGACTAAATATCGTTGTTAGACAGAATGCTCTTCAATCAAGAGAGAAACTCAAGTTTCCGATATAAATCAGAAAACTGTTTTGAGTGATTCCACGGAGAATTTTAAGCTTAAGAAACATCGTCCATTTTATATCTTCTGTCAAAAGCTAAAATTTCTGTCCATTTTTACTTATCTCTTTTAGTTTTCAAGATATATCCCCTGGGTCCCCAAATATGTTTTTTGAATCGGCATTAGCAAAAAAGATATTTCTTTCAAATCCACAAAAATTCTTTACACAAAAATATTAACAAAACGCGTCTGCTGAAATCAGCAAATTTTTCCATCTATTCCCAATTCACTTTGTGCTAGAAAATTTTCAGTTTCAAAATTTTTTACTTAAAATTTAGTTTAAATACAAATCATTTACACATTTCCTAAGGATATTAAATTTAAAATGTAAACTGTAAATCATTTTATTTCCAGGGGGGGACTTTTTATTGCATTCGATTATTTGTTGATAAAATTTTATTATAAAATATATAGCAGTACATAACACCGGTACTGCGCAATAACTCCCAAATGAAATAAGTCCCAATGAAATAATTCCCAATGAAATAAGTTCCGAGAAAAATGAATTAACTCCACACTTTAAAAAATGAAATAACTCCCAAAGAAAAAATGAAATATGTCCCAATATTTGGGAGTTATTTAAAATCAAAATAATAACTCCCAAAAAAAATGAAAGAACTCCCAATGAAATAAGTGCCAAAGAAAATGAAATAAGTTCCCATTGTTTTTTTGTAATATAGGTTTTCTGCGTAGCCGGCCTTCGGCCGGGCTTAGGGATTACATACTCCATGCATTAAACCCACCCTCTCTGCAAACCAAAGCTATTTGGGTTATCAGGCCTTTTTGAGGCAAATTTGATAGCGTAAAGGCCTGCTACCCTAGAAAACTTTACTTTGCGGAGAGGGTGAGTTTAATGCATGGATTTTGTAATCCCTAAGCCCGGCCGAAGGCCGGCTACGCAGAAAACATTTTAAGCAAAAAAAAAAATATTGCACAGAGGTGTATATTGTTTTCATTTAAAATGAAATAAGTCCCACCATTGATGAAATAACTCCCAATGCTTAACAAGAAATGAAATAACTCCCAATCTGTTTTTTGTTGGGGTTTTTTTCATTTGGAAGTTATTTCATAATGAAATAAATCCCAACAAAATTTGTGCAATAAGTCCCACATCACTGGGACTAATTTCATAATGAAATAAGTCCCAAATCGTATGTAAAATTTTTGGGAGTTGTTTCATTTATTTTTTGGGAGTTATTTCATTTGGGAGTTATTGCGCAGTACCCATAACACCTCCTTCAGTTTTATTAAATGTTATCTGTATTTACTTAGCAATGTGCAGTTTTATATAACAACCATACATAGTTACCATATACAAGATTTCATTGCCATGCACTAACTAAGGAAAACAGACAAAATTCATTGAGAAAAATAACGTAGCAGGTGCACGAATTCCAATTAAATTTAACTTTTTTGCTTGTTTTAACTTCTTTGGTTTTTATTTGAATCAAGGACTACAGTGACCCCTTAAATAACAGTTAAATGGTTAATATCAGACATGTGCTCGAATGCAATTAAAAGTCATTTAGAGACATTCTAAAAATTTAGAATGAAAAAAATCATTCTATCCGTTCAAAATGAATGAAGATTCGAAAATTCATTTTCGAACCATCGTAGTGCTTCAAAACCAGCGACGAAGCGCTCTATTTTTGTCTCTGAAACGGCTCGTTGGGCTGCGCTGAACTACTTTTTTTTAGCATTTTCTTGAGGACGATATTAACTCAGCGGCAGAAATGATAGTAAATGAAATTTGTTCACTCCATCTAAGCAAATTTGGACGATAAGTGTTGGTTTAATCAGACGTGCCGGAATGCAGTCAGATATAAAGAGGATACGTTCAGTAAATTGGCGTAATGACAAACCCCAGTAACTGACGCGTTAAGTAAACAGGCGAGAAACGAATGTGTCAGATTACTCAGACGTGAAAAACTTCTTTACGAACAGAGTCTGCATGCTGAGGTCATTGCTGCTCTGCAGTGTAGCAAGACTTTGTTGTCATTTGATTAATGGGTAAAGAATAATACTAGGTTATCCATTCCAACCAGGGTTGGCAACCGAAACGAATAACGGTATCGGTAACGGTAATGGTATTACATATTTTTAATATCGGTAACGGTAAGGGTAGCGGTATTTTTGATTATTTCGGTAACGGTGAACCGTTACCGAAACATCAATACCGGTACATACCGGTATTATGAATAAAATGTTAACAAGTCATAAATTTGTTAAAAAACATGTAAAAAATAAAAAAAAAATATTTAAAAAAAAAATTAAAAAACTGTTATGTTCAGTACATTTTCTATAAATAATTATATTTTTACTTGTATTAAATACTATGAATTAGCGCAGAATTTAATTAAAACATACACGTAATATTGCAATTCAACAAATACGAACTTATGCTCGTAGAGAAACCTTTGTCGAGTAAGCAAAAAATCTGCATTTTGAGCCACATGAGAAATCTGCTGTTTATAGCTGACGCGGTTTGCTAGATTTCTGTCTGGATAATCCAGGTAGAATCTGCAGAAAAAAACCGACAAGACAGCAGAAAATTTTTCTGATTTTAACAGAGAAATCTGCTGATTTCAAATAAACAGCGTGAATGTCAAAATTGTACTGTTGGTAAAAAAAAAGTCGGCAGGGATAAAAAAACTTGGCAAGGATGTTTCAGGGGATGTTTATTTAAGGGGTAGGGCGTGCGGGATCGGAGGGACACCTTCCCCTCGCCATGGATGTTAAGAAATTCATTTTATTTACTATATACGTGTTACTATATTCTGTAGACTAGATATGAGCGCGTGAGTGATGTTTGACTCACACTCACTCACGCTTACGACAGAAATTTTTGAATCACGCACAATCACTCACGAGCATATTTTTTCTACTCACAATCACGTGAGAAAATTTAACACAGCTCACACTCACGTGCACTCACAGTAGCTTCACTCACAGTCACGTTGACTAACACTCACAAAACTCTTTTTTGTACAAAAAAAAGTTTAAAAACTAAAATTTCAAAAATCTTACAAAATTTTAAGCAAAATTTAAAGTTCAGGCAAAATTTTACAATTTTTTTTGCTTATTGTGGGACGAAATCTTGAGTTTAGCCAAATTTTACAGTTTTTTTGTTGCTTTTTTTGGTACGAAAAGAAATATGAAGAGAAAATAAGTCACGCAAACTCACGCAAAAATATTGACTCACGCACACTCACTCGCGCAAAAATCTTACTCATGCACACTCACTCACGCAATTTTTTTACCCACTCACACTCACTCACAATCACGTGAGTAAAATTGAATTCAGTCACAATCACGCGTGATCACGTGTGAATCCGCACTAATCTGCTCATGTGCCCGTCTCTACTGTAGACTATATTACTGTTTTTAATCCAGAAAAAAATTAAAATAAGTAATATTAATACAACCGAAACAAAACCGATATAATACCGGTAAAAATCCGAATAAAGGTAACGGTTTTTTATCGGTAACGGTTTTTAAAAATTTTTATTTCGGTATTGGTAACGGTAACGGTAGCCAATACTAAAGGGTTTTTAATCGGTAACGGTATTGAAAGGGTAACGGTAGCCAACACTGATTCCAACCCTTATATTCAAAGACCCGGTTGATAAAGCCAACCTTTTTTGCAAGGAATGCATACTTGTCGAAAAGCAATCAACCACGGCCCGAACTCGAATCCGTTACTTATGTGTAATCTGTTACATATGTCTAAGATATGGTTTCAATCGCGTGCAGTTTAAAGGGTTCTTGAAGAGCTCAACATAAGCAAGTCTCCGCGGCTGAATGGTGTTACGGCTGTAGTCCTGAAAAAGTGTGCATTGTCGTTGTCTCGCCCTTTGGAAACTTTATTTAGCTACTTGTACCGGACAAGATTTTATCCTTCTTGCTGGAAGGTGGCCACAGTCCAATCCCAAAAAAGGGTGTGCCTACAAACCCTGAATTCACCGAATAGAAATTTACTGTTCGCTCTCGAAGGTCATGGATTGAATGATGAATCACCACTTGTCTGGAGTCTAATTATCGGGAGTCTAATTCACTTTTGTGTGATCGAGAGTATGTCTTTCGTAGAAGTCGTTCTACGGGAGACCAGTTAGCGTTTCTTTTGGAAAGTTGGAGTCGGTCTATTCTTATATTTGGTGAAAGCAAAGTGGTTAGGTTAGGTTGTAAGTGGCTGCTGGCATTTTACGTCAGCACACATAGACTCTGTGGTCCGTTGTGATATCACGGGAGTAATAGGTTCTCCTACAAGTCCCTGCCGTTAACACAATTTGAGCTCCTTATGAAACTTCTAAGATATAGAATTATGACATTAAGTGTTCGATAGTTTCCAACTCCTCCTCATCCAGGCACTTCCGGCAGAAGTCATTTGATGGCACATTTAACTGCTCTGCGTGCTTTCCTATAAGAAATGGTCCGGAATTTACAGCAACCACCGTTGAAATCTTTCCGCCTTTGATTAAGAAAAGCCCAAATCTGTAGAGTGGTCTCACACGTCCATGTTCCCATCTCCAATTAGTCTCCGTCGCGGAACAAAGCCGTAGATGTTGCTGTAAGTTTCTAGAGACATACCAACACATTCCAGTTTAGTTGAAACCAATAAGGTAGTTCCCAGTCTTGCAAACTCATCGGCTTTGCGATTCCCTGAAATGTCTCTGTGCCCTGGGACCCATATAAGTCATATGTCGAACTGTTTGGCCATCTCACTTAAAGACGAGCGGCAGTTAAGGGCAGATCTTGTTTTCAGAAAAATTTACTCGATTAGGCAACATGCATACAGCAAGGGTAGATCAAAGAAAGATTGCTTTCGGTAAAGTAGTACACTATGGTGGCCTTTCTTGATATAGAGGGGGCTTATGAAAATGTAATCCCATACTCGATAATTGTGGCATTGTCTGAATTGGGATCGTCTGTCTTATCTCGATTTGTCAATAGGGGTACACCACAGGGAGGTGTTCTTTAGCCGCTTCTTTGTAACCTGGCACTGAATTCAACGCAGCTATCTCGAGAAGCACGTGGTTGTCACGTTGTCGCATATGCTGACGCTGTCGCGATAGTGGTAAAGGAAAGCCACCTGCCAACATTGAGGCGCATTCTTCAGGGTGCAAGATCTGTCTAAATGGGCAAGAGGCTGTGGTCTGGAAGTTAATCCAAGTAAAACAGATCATGTTTTGTTTACAAGGAAAAATATGGTTTCTGATTTTGATCCTATCTCTCTGGAAGGCACTAAAATCGCCTTCTCAGATGGATCTAAGTATCTTGAGGTATTTCTAAATAGGAAGTTGAATTTCAGGCGTAATATTGAGGAACGGGTTAGAAAAAAAAGCAACGTTTGCTTTATATTCCTGTAAAATGGACATTGGAAAACGATGGTTATAGCCCTACAGTCGTTGTTTGGATTTCTACAGTCCAATTCTGCTTTATGGAATCATTGTCTGGTGGCCTGCTTTAGAGACAAAACGGAACTGTGTCTTCATCACGAAGGTACGGAGAATGGCGTCGATGGCCATCACTGGCGCTCTTCATACTACACCTACGGCTGCATTAGAAATCCTCCTTCACCTGATACCATTGGACATATTGGGTAGGCAGTATGCAGCTACGTCGGCAATTCGACTTAATAGCGCACTACAATGAAGGAGCAGCGTTTGCGGCCATAGCGCGATCTTGAAAAATATAACAATACCACTAAATGTGGACTGTGCTCCCCCTATGAGCATTCTTGAGCGCCACATTACCACTATGATAGCATCCAGAGAGTCTTGTATGAGGGGCATTTCGGGTAGTGGAGCCTCCATACATTTTTATTCGGATGGATCGAGGCTGCACGAACAAGTGGGCTTTGGAGTCAATTCGGAAGAGCTTGGATTGAGCCTAGCTCGAAGATTACCAGATCATTTCAGTGCTTATTAGGCAGAGATGCTGGCAATAAAGGAAGTGGCGAACTAGTTGAGTTGCAATGTTTTGTGTACAACCGCAGTCAACATGTATTCTAACAGTCAAGCCGCGTTATAGTCCCTGGAGTCAATGTTTCTGAAAACAAAATCTGCCCTTAACTGCCGCACATCTTTAAGTGAGATGACCAGCAGTTTCACATACAACTCATATGGCTACCAGGGCACAGAGACATTTCAGGGAAGGGGTTGTTGTAATTACCGGACACTGTCTTATAGGGAAGCACGCAGAGCGGTTAAATGTGCCGTCGAAGTAGCCAGAGTTGCATGGATGTTGAAGAGTTGAAAACTATCGAACACTTCATCTGCAATTAACAGGCACTTTCTGGCCAGAGACTTGCTGCACTGGGATCTAGGGAGCTGCACGATCTGATTTGTCGGAAGTCAAAATTCAATATCTTACGAGTTTCATAAGAAGCTCAAATTGGTTTAACCACATTGACTTGTAGGGGAACCTATTACAGTTCCGTGGTATCACAACGGACCTCATAGTCAATCGTGTGCTGTCGTAAAACATCATTAGCCACTTACAACCTAAGTTAAATTGACAGTTGACAAATAACTTCCGGAAATGTTGTAGTTCTAAGGTTTATAAAATCTTAGATTATTTTTTTTTAATTTAAATTACAATTTTCTTTCAGTGTTATTCATATTTAATTTAACTTTTAACACATTACCATGTTCTATATGTAATGGATTTTTTTTTCGTTTTAACTTTATAATCATTTAATGTGTTGTAATTTTGTAATACTCTCGGTCTCTCTTTCTGTCTCTCAATAAACTCTCTCTTTTGTGCTCTTCTCTTTTGACCAACCTTCGAAAACACAAACATTTATTGGCAATTTTAAACGTTGTAACATGGTCATACCCAAAACCGGGCAGAAAATCTACAGACACAAATGTTCGTTTTACAAAAAAATTGCAATATGTACTCGTCGTCGTCGTTGTTGTAAGTCGTCATTTGCGATGATGAACAAACGATGCAATAAAAACAACAAACACAACAGCAACAATAAACACGTTGCTGCTATTTCAACTGCTGTTTGCTGTTGTTGATTTTCTACTAAATAACTATTGGACGGACCTTAGAGTATGTTGTTCACATTTAACATTGAAAACGTACATTGACATAAATGCAATTTTGTTTTTCCATTTACAACAATTTTTTTTTTTTTTTATAAAAAAAAAAAAATTGTAAACAACAACAAATGAATGCATGCAATATAATATACTCACTTATACACTCATATAATTACATATACTTTTATGGTTATGTCTGAGTGTGTTTGTGAAAAACATGATTATGGTGTAGTGTGTTGTTAAGAATATGTCAGTGTGTGTGTGTAAAGACAAACATTTTGCATTAGAGCGGCATTTTTACTTTAACTTTTAATATTCCAAAGTGTCTGGGAAAATTTTTATTTTTCTGGACCTAAAACGTTGGTTGTAATTTGAAGCCAATCGGCCGAGGCGTCCGGCAATTAAAGTTCTGGATTTTTGTAAATTTAAAAAAATAAAAAATAAAAATATATCTTGCGATACATAGGTTAGGCTAGGGTGGCGGTGTCCGATTGACACCTCGCATAGACCTCTTGGTCCATAGCGATACCACAAAACTTTTTCCGCTAGCGGTGCAAGTTAAACACGTTCAAAGTCATTGCGAATCTTTTCAATATCCTAAGATCCATTTGCGTTATACCCTCCAAAGTACCGAAACTTATATGACCGGTAATGGATCGGCGACTCCTTGCCTCAGCTGGGCAGAAACAAAGTATGTGGGGAAGCACATCTTTTACAACTAGCGTCTGAAAAAAGTCCAATATTCTTAGCATGGATGCCGATAAGACAATGACCAGTTATTATGCCACTCAGAGCTCGGCATTCACTTCTCATAATTTATTAATTTTGATGCGCTTAACACGAGCAGCGTTTCGAATCTATCTAAATTCTATCAAAATTATTTTCCCCTGACCCATTCCTAGTGCTTGAGACGAAATTTCATAGAAACTTACCCCATAATGTTGTAAAACGCAGCGCGCAGCGTTGTCAAAATTTTTGTGAAATTTATTTTTGTTACAACAATAAGTTGTATTGAAATTTTGACAACGCGGCGCGTTCCGTTTTACACAATTAGGGCATTAAATTAAGTCAAATCTCATCATTTTAACCCGCGGTGCACAGTTTGGAGGAAATTGATTATCTGGTTGACCATTTAATAAATGTTTGTAATAGGTTGCTGAAACCAACATGTTTTTCAAGTGTCAAAAGAAGCATTCAAGTGCCTTAGTTTCTCAAAATGGTGCAAGAGTTACTTCAGTCCGTCTGATTTCCTTACTATTTATATCGCCTATATCCGACCGAAGTTGGAATACAACTCCCATATCTGGGCAAGGGCTTTAAGATCTATTTTGAAGCTTCTGGACCGGGTGCAAAGGAGTGCGTTGAAGCTTATCAATGAGAGTAGGGTATCAAACTCTATTGATTCGTTGGAGCATCGTCGTTGTGTGTCAAATCATCCCCGAGACTCGGGTTTACGTTCGTACCACTCGTCAATTTAGTAGATCACATCTCTTTGTAGTCGACTCTCCAATGAAACGCACAACGCATTAAGGTAGGAACAGAACAAGCCCGGCACGACTTTTTCCATACGATTTGACAGTTAAAAACTGTGACCGGCACGACAAAAAATTAAAACTTATTTTATCTCCGGGTTCTCTCAGTCTGCCTCCCTCTCACACTCCAGGGTTGCCACATTTTCACAACAATTTTTAATTTTTTCATTCACAATGGTGTAACAAACGTACAGTAGTGCCAACTTAATCACATTGAATATGTGATAAGCGATTTTTTTCCGTAAAATTACTCTAATTTTATTAAAAGTTGGCACCACTGAACAAACAAATGACATTTTTTGCCGTCGCCGTTCCCCGTCATTGTTTTGGGCCTATATTCTCCGGCAACGGCAACCGTCCCCCGTGCCGTGCTTGTTCTGTTTCTACCTATACAAAGAAAATTCGTTTCTCAGTCGAACAAGTCGTATGTGGAATTCACTTCCCGCAGAAGTCTTTCCAGTCAGCTACGATGTGGAAAAATTTAAAATAAAAGTCCATAAACACTACTCCCTCTATCCTCCTTCCCATAAACTTTTTGCCTAATACCAATACAATGTACTGCATTATTTGGAGGCATCCCCTGAGTGTTGGCTGAAAGTAAACAAAAAAAAATCTTGAAGAGCGGACGAGGTCTAGTCTGCATAGAGGCTTCAACTTAAGAGCCAAATGTGTGCCAAATGTGATTCTTGGAAAAACTTTTGTGGAAACATAGAAAACATTTCTGAGGCATCCAGGGACTGCATTCCAGACTGCACAAAGTTCTGGCTATTTCTCCATGCACAGTATACATAAACTGGTCGTATGTTCCTTTAAAATGCAGAAATACCAGAGTCGATTTTATCCCGAAGGCTGGAAAAAAATCCCAAACAGTTTTGAAGGATTCCAGACCAATTAGTATGTCTTCTTTTTTGTCGAAGACAATAGAAAGAATGATAGACTCATATTTGTGTAGAGTGATTGAGCCGAGGTTGCTTTCGACTAGGCAACATGCATACTGCAGGGGTATATTAACGGAAACAGCTCTTCATGAGTTCTTTGGTTTCATCGAGTGAAGGAGTACACTATGTTGGACTTTCTTGATATAGAAGAGGCTTTTAATAATGTCATCCAAGACTCGATAATAGTGGCTCATTCAAGACTCGATAATACACTCAAAAAAAAAAAAACTGTAATGTTAGCAAAAAGAGCTTGTAAACCTACAAGAAAATTTGCTGATTTTGAACCCACAATTTTTTTGCTAAAGTTAGCACAAATGTTTTGCCAATAATTAGTTAACAGATTTTTTTTTTTAACTTAGTTCATACACATTTGAAGACCCCATTGGGTTCGGACCCAATAGGTCCAGACCCCGATGGGCCTAGACCTAGTTGGGTTCCTTTAAAATCGTCATAGTTTTTGATCCAAAATTTGTGTCCGTTTCGCTCTACCTTGCTTAGTTTTTGAGATACGTGATTTTAGGGGATCACTGGGGTCTTGAGAATTAAAAAACTCTATAACTTTAAAAATATTACTCGGAGAGCTTTTGGTTATTTTGCGGTCTTGTTCTACGTGTTGAGAGCTACAAAAATTTTTTTGGACTTTTTGTTGTGTCGGCAATATTTACCGAGATATGAGCATTTTAAAATTTTCGGGAATGCTAACTTTTTTGGATCCAAAGTTAGGACCCATTAGGGTCCACACATGTGAAGAGGACCCGCGAAAGTATGGTGATTCTAAGAACCAAAAATGCCCTCCAATGTGCTAAATGAAGTTTACAAGAATTTTTTGCTAACATGCTAATCTCAACTAAAAATTTGCTAAAAGTTAGCTAACTAGCATTAGCAAAAAAAATTAGTAAATCTACTAATGTATTTTTTGAGTGTAGTGGCATTGTCAATTTTATTAATTTGTTGATGTATTTACATATATTTTTTTTTTTTTAATTTTTAAAAATTCAAAACTTTGATTGCCGGGCGACACCGGTTATTTTTATCTGATTGGCCTCAGCGTCCAACCTGAATCAAATTGCGTTGCGTAAAGCGTAACGCCCAATAATTTTTCGTTTCTAATATTTAAATGTGACGTACCTAAATCAAACGGACGTAAAAATTTCAAATTTGATGTGTTTGTTTTTGTTTTTTTTTTTACGTCTTGCGCGACGCAATTTGATTCAGGTTCGACCCTCAAATTTGTACCACATAAAATTTAGACCTGGGAGAGTAAAAATTTTCCTGGACATTCTAAATCGAAAGAAAAAAAAAATTTATCACACATAAAAATGCCGGTCTAATGTGCATAGTTCATGATAAGTGGGTAAAATATTGTTTTTTTTTTGTACATATGTGTAGTAGTGAAAAAATAGCAACAGACAGAGTAGAAGAAGAAGAAGACAAAAATCTAAATAAAACCAGCTCAAAAACTCATGACTAAAAGATATAAATATAATTTTGTTTTAAACAAATGTAGAAGAGGCAATAGCAGAGGTTAAAGTTGAATTTGGGTGGGCGGTTTCAAATTGTAAAATAAGTTTAAACAATATTATTGTGGATTAACTAAGATTAAGAGCTGCCAAATGGGTAATCTCGATTTTTATACCCTCCAACCACAGTATGGTGGTATACTCACTTTGTCATTCCGTGTCTAACGCATCGAAATATCGGTCAAAGACCCCATATGATCGATTCTAAGACATTCTAGCGATCTCCGTTTATCCGTCTGTCTGTCCGTCCGTCTGTGGATGACACAATACAGTCCAAAATAAATGAGCTCCCAAAATTTAGCACGAATATGTCGTATGGTCATTAAGGTTATAACTTTTTCAATTTTTTGCAAATATCAAAAAGTTCATCCCATAGTCGTATAGGCCATGAAAAAATATTAAGAAATGATGTCTTACTTTTTCGCGATCGTTAAAAAAGTTCACGCACCAAACGCGATGAAGTTTTGAATATTAGTTTTTCTTTTAAGTATAAACAAATTATATTTAATTGTAAAATATTTAGGATTTTCTTGTAATTTCATTAATAAAAAAACAAAATCTCACCAGTTGAATGGAGGGCGCGAAAAAATCGCGATATTTTGACGCTAGTTCGCGGTTTTTTTAAATTAGCTAAATTTTAGTGTCAAGTGATAGGTGCTATGAGTCAGTAATTCTTTTCAGCAACTTAAGATTATAATCGCGGATTTTGGTGCTTTTTCGCGGATGTTATAAATAAGTTAAATGTTGGTTCCTTCTGATATGTAAACATGAGTTTGTGATAATTTTTAAATAATTAAGATATGACGTCATAATATAAAATTTTTAAAACAAAAAAATAAAAAAAAAAAACATTCTTGGGGGAGTTTTAGAAATTGCATTCGGTGCGTGAACTTTTTTCACCGAAATGACCGAAAAATAGATTTTTGTTATCTGTACAACATTGCCCATAGCGTGGTGGGATGGACTTTTTTGTCCAAAAAAAGTTATAATGGTCATAGGCTGGTTAAGTTTGGAGATGGGAAAAATCGGAAAAGGGGAAAAAAAGTTCCCCCTTGAAGAACTAAACCAACCTCTAAAAAACTTCATTTTTTACAAGGTTTTTATACTTTATCAAAATTTTTTTTTAAAATCGGTCAAACGGTTTTCGAGATATCGCTATTTGAAATTGACAAAAAATGGCTTTATTTTCCTACTTGAAAAAAAATTAAAAAAAAATCTTAAAATTTCATTCATTTTATTTAAACTTAAATTACTTAAAAAACAGAGTTTTTTCTATATTCCTGATCATACAATTTTCCTAATCAAAACGATTTTGAATCTTTCAGATAACTTTAATTTTCTGTGCGATATCAGCTATTGAAGTTATTAGGTTTTTGCAACGGCTTTACTCAAAAAAAAAAAAATTATCAAAAAATATTTTATAAGATTATTTTTTTTTGATTCTAAGAAATTTAAAATGAAAAAAGTTTTCGAAATCTATACATTTTTCTATAGGAAAAATGTTTGATAATCAAAATAATTATGTTTATATTACTTCAGTAAAAAAAAAAACTTATCATTTCTAGAGCAAATATTTACTTTTATGCATTGCATTTTTATTTCCATATTTTTTATACCCTCCACTCTAGTGATAGAGGGTATATATAAGTTTGTCATTCCGTTTGTAACACCTCGAAATATTGGTCTAGGACCCCATAAAGTATATATATTCATGATCCTCGATCGATTTTAAGACGATCTAGCGATGTCCGTCCGTCCGTCTGTCCGTCTGTCTGTCTGTCTGTTGAAAACACGCTAACTTTTGAAAGACTTAACGGAGCCTCCTCAAGTTTGGCATATATGTTGGCCATTTACCTGGTCAGGTTGGTATTGCAATCTAGCGAAATCGGTCCAGTGGTTCAAAAGTTATGAGCAAAAGACTGAATTTCGGCAAGGGTTTTTCGTAAATTTTTAAGATAAAAAGCACTATAACTTTCGAAAAGCAATTCTGAGGATGCTGAAGCTTGGCATATATATTTTGCGTTCCTTCAGCCTCGTTCGTATTGAATTTCAGCCAAATCGGTCCAGTGGTTCAAAAGTTATTAGCAAAACCGTGAATTTCAGATTAGCTTCACCTAGGGCTGCCAATACCGAATTCGGTAATACCGAAATCGTCGAAATTCGATGTCTTTTTTCAAATTCGAAATACCGATTTTTAGTCAATTTCGATTTCGGTATTGCATACAACTTTTTTTTGATTTTAAGTCAAATTTATAGACGATTTCCAAAAAAAATATTTACCACAATAATTTAAATGTTATCGGTTTATTGTGAAATTTCCTTAGTTAGGTAATTGGACATTAATTTTTGCTTTAATAGAAAAAGGGGAAATATCAAAAAATATTAATCTTTGAATTAAAATGTGTTATTTTGCAGTCGATTTTGACGACATTTTTTTGAGACTTGCAAAACTGAAGAACTATTGTTGGTATTTGTTTGACGACTTCAAGGATACACTTTTTAAGGATTTAAAGGACATGCAAAAAAAGTTTTTTTTTAATTTTTATTTTTATTCCTGCCAATTGATGCAGTAGTACTACAATATAATTCCAAATACGTTTTTATGAATTATAATATTAACCCGTTACTGCATATTACGCAGTAACATTGCAAGGACCTAACAAAAGTTTTTTTTTTTTCTTTATTTTTAGTCTGGAAGATAACACATTGTTTAAAATGTTATTTTAATAAAAAATATATGAATCTCCTTCTAAATAGTTTTTTTATATAAATATGTGCAATTACTTAAAGTAAATAAATTTATAAAATAAATTAAAAAATACTTTTCTTATGAATACCGAAAATACCGAAAATTCGGTATTGAAAATTTCCCAATATCGAAATACCGATTTTCTAATACCGGTCCGGTATTGGCAGCCCTAGCTTCACCTTAAATTCACGTGATGAAAACCCGTTAAACCTGTTTTAAAAACATTGGTAAGTCACAAAAATATTTTACAACATATTTTTGTCACTCAAAAATATTTTTATACCAAAACAAAAAAAAAATATGTTTGAATTTATGAAACGTTCTTTACAAGCCAAATACATGCAACACTGTATTTCTAATTGTTATACTTGTCAAATAATTAAATGTCATAGTTTGCATAATTTTTAGTACAAATAACTTTCATCTAATTTTAAGGTTAAACATTGTATTACTTGCATTTTTACCCACTTACAATATAGTACACATTTTGAATTACATAATACCACTTGGTCGTCTTTTATTGTTGAACTTCCACTTAGAGTTTTTGATATTAAAAACTAACAAAGGTTATGGGCCCAGAACCCTGGTAACTAAATTGGAGTTATATTTTCAACAATAAATAAAGTTTCGGTTTGTGATTGTTTTATCCGTATTTTAAAAAACAAAATGGCAAGTGGTATTGCAAGTATTGACAAGTTGAACGGAGAAAATTACGCAACATGGTGTATCCAAATAAAAAGCCTCCTAATCACAATGGATTTGTGGCAAACTGTAGTGGAGGCTTGTCCAGAGGAAACTACAGAGAAATCTATCTGGATGAATAATGACAGAAAGGCTCTTGCAACGATAACCCTGAGTTTAAAACCAAGTGAGTTGATTCACATAAAACACTGCACAACAGCAAAAAATGCCTGGTATGTATTAAGTGCCATGCATAGATCAAATACAGCGTCCAGAAAAGTAAATTTATTCAAAAGGCTGGTGAAATTTAAATTTCAATGCAATGAAAAATTTTTGGTACAAATAAATGAATTCTGCTCCATAATTGATGATTTAAAGGAAATCGGAATTATCTTAAATGACGATTTAACCTCCATATTATTGCTGTGTAGTCTTCCTGATGAAATGGAAAGTTTTGTTGTAGCAATTGAAAGCCGTGATACGTTACCAACATACGATAAATTAATTTCTAAAATATTAGAAGAGGAGATGAGGCAAGGGAATAAATTAAACAACACAACGGAGAATGTTTTTGCGGCGAATTCGAAGAATAGTGTGAAAAGAAATAAAAAACAAATTAACAGCAGCAACTACAACAATTTTAAAAATAAAAATATTTCAGCAAAAACTCCCAACAACAACAACGGTAATGGTAAAAGTGAAGCTTATGTCAATAACATTAATAATATAATATAATAAAAATAATTCGTTCCCAATGTAAAGAGAAACATGAAAATGATTTTGCATGCTCTTTAAGTGAAGATAAATGCAATTTAAGAGAAATGTGGATCCTAGACAGTGGTGCTACGTCACATATGTGTAGATCTAAAGAGAATTTTGTGTCATTGAAAGAGTCGAAACAAAAAGTTGTGTTGGCATCGGGTGAGTGTATTAAAGCAGAAGGTATAGGAAGTGTTAAAATAAAAACACAATACTGCAACCTTGAGTTAAAAAATGTTCTTTTTGTACCACAGTTACATTCCAACTTTTTATCTATTAACAAAATAATAAAAGCTGGACATAGTGTAATTTTTGTCGATAATAAAGCAGAAATGAAAAGCAAAACAAACCAGCAAATTTTGACAGCTGAGTTAAAAGGTGAAATGTTTATTGCAAATATAAAATCTATTGAAAAAACTGATAAAATTGAAAGTGCATACGGATTAATAAATGAAGAAAGTGGTATAAAATGGCATCAGCGGTTTGGTCATCTAAACATGAATGATTTAAACAAATTGTGTAAAAATAATATGTTAAAAGGTTTCAATTTGAAGATGCCGAAATCCATAGAGTGTGTGACTTGTGCTGTGTGTAAAATTTCTGCCAATCCATATAAAAGTTATGCCAGTGTACAAACATCAGATTTGCTGGAATTGGTGCATACAGATTTATGCGGACCAATTGGTACAAGAACATTGAGTGGTGCATCGTACTTCATCACATTTATTGATGACTACTCACGTTATACAACAACGTTTTTCTTAAAAAATAAATCAGATGCCTTTGATGCATTCTGCACTTTTGCTGCGACCGCGGAGAAGCAGACTGGCCGCAAAATTAAAATTCTTCGGAGCGATAATGGTAAGGAGTTTATTAATTATAAATTTAAAGAATTTTTCGCTAAAAATGGTATCATACACCAAACAACGGTGAGTTATTCACCCCAGCAGAATGGTGTTTCTGAGAGGGCGAATCGGACGTTGGTGGAGATGGGAAGGTGTTTACTAGAATCTTCAGGATTGCCACAGATGCTATGGGGAGAAGCTGTTAATACAGCAACCTATTTAAGAAATAGAGCACCAACAAAAGTATTAAACAACATTACACCATATGAAAGGTGGTTCGGTAAAAAGCCATCTGTTTTCCATCTAAAGACTTTTGGATGCGATGCCGTCGTTTTAAGTAAAGGTCCAAAGCCGAAAGGTAGTAAATTTTTACCTAAAGGTAATAAAATGAAATTTATTGGGTATCAATTGTCTACCAAAGGGTATAGATTATATAATCCAACTACAAAACAAATAATTATATCCCGTGATGTTATTTTCTTTGAACAATCTTTTGAAAGAATGTCTATTGCTGATGAAGGTGAAGAAGAAAAGTTCTATGTAAATATTTTAAACAACAATGAATCAGTAGCAGAAGATGAAGCTGAACAACAAGATAATAGTGATGAAGAAATAGGCGAAGATGATAATGATGAAGAAGAAGAGTATGAATATGAGAGTGAAACTGATAGAGATGATACAATTGTGGTTGAAAATAAACGGAAGCGTGGAAGACCGAAAATGGTTAAGACGGGGGCTAGAGGCAGGCCGAGAAAAGTGTATTGTACAGAAGATGGTTTTGATATGTTGAATTCTATTATAGATAATCCTGATACGGTGGCTGATGCTTTAAATTCCGAAAATTCTTCAAGGTGGAAAGAGGCTATGAAAATGGAATTTGATTCGCTTATTAAAAATAAAACTTGGCAGCTTGTAGATAAACCTAAAGGTAAAAATATTATTGGCTGCAGGTGGGTTTTTGCTCTGAAGCGTAAACCAGATGGCTCTGTAGAGAAGTACAAAGCAAGGCTTGTAGCGCAGGGATGTTCTCAAATACAAAACGTCGATTTTAAAGAAACATTTGCGCCAGTTGTACGTCATTCAACTATAAGATTGATTTTAGCCTTATCTGCTCGTTTTAAATTGCTGGTAAATCACATCGATATTGTTGCAGCATACCTTAACGGAAATATTAAAGACGATGTTTATATGCTACAACCCCCTCTATTTGAAGACGAAAATAACCCATATAAAGTGTGCAAATTAACCAAAGCATTATATGGTTTAAAGCAAGCAGGACGGGAGTGGAACAAGAAAGTTAATGATATCTTGTTAAAAATGGATTTTATACGATGCCAATCAGACACATGCCTGTACATTCGAAGAAATGGTTCATGCTTAAACATAATTGCGATTTATGTTGATGATATGTTGGTGGCGTCATCGAGTGAGATTGATATGAACAACATTATCGCGGATCTGAATGAACATGTTGAGGCCGTAGATCGAGGACCAATATCATTTTATTTAGGAATGGAAATAAATAGAGATGGTTTGAGAGGTGATTTTACAATTCACCAAAACAAATACACTGAAGAAATTTTAGAACGATGGGGTATGGTAAATTGTAAACCAGCATCTACACCATGGCCTAGTGGAACTGTTTTGGAAAGTTGCAAGAAAAAATGTGAAGACTTGGATGTTAAAGGTTATCAAAGTTTGATAGGTGCCTTAATGTATCTCGCAGTAATAACAAGGCCTGATCTTATTCATGTGGTATCAAGGCTATCGCAGTACAACGCTCATCCACATCAAGAACATTTTTGTGCTGCAAAACACGTTTTGAGATATCTCAAAAAGAATCCTGCTGGTAAAATAAAATTTTCTTCTAATTTTAATAAATTTGATTGCTTCACAGATGCTGACTGGGGCTGTGATTCGAGTGATCGGAAATCGTATTCTGGTCATGTAATGTTTGTTAGCGGTGGTCCTGTAGCTTGGGAATCGCGTAAGCAGCCTATAGTAGCGTTGAGTACAATGGAAGCGGAGTACATCGCATTGTGCCAAGGAACAAAAGAAGTGGTTTTTCATCGAAATCTTCTGAAAGAATTGGGCTTTGATGAATACGTTACAAGACCAACAACAATATTTTGTGACAACCAAAGTGCTCGTTTTATGGTAAAAAATCCTGCTGTACACAAGCGAAGTAAACATATCGACATTCGGTACCATTACATTCGACAACAATATGAGGACAAAAATGTCGATATAGAATATATTCCGACTGATGAAAATGCAGCAGATATATTAACTAAAGTTTTATCTAAAACTAAACATTTAAATGGTTGTAAACTTTTAAATTTAAAATTGTAATTTTTTGAATTTTTTATTTTTTTATTTTTTTGAATTTAAACTAAAATGTTTTTGGCTTGAAGGGGAGTTTGTTTGAATTTATGAAACGTTCTTTACAAGCCAAATACATGCAACACTGTATTTCTAATTGTTATACTTGTCAAATAATTAAATGTCATAGTTTGCATAATTTTTAGTACAAATAACTTTCATCTAATTTTAAGGTTAAACATTGTATTACTTGCATTTTTACCCACTTACAATATAGTACACATTTTGAATTACATAATACCACTTGGTCGTCTTTTATTGTTGAACTTCCACTTAGAGTTTTTGATATTAAAAACTAACAAAATACACTCGAAAAAAAATTTTACACTCAAAAAAAATTTTACACTCAAAAAAAAAAAATTAGTAAATTATTTTTTTTTTTTCAAAAATTACAAAAAAAAATTTTTTTAAACAAAATAAGATATTTCTAATCAAAACTGTTATTTTTTCACGTTAGAAAATTTATTATCACTTAAAATGGGCATTGTGGAGGGTATTCATAGATTCGGCCAAGTCGAATTTAACTTTTCTACTTGTTTATATGTGCATTAGGGTAGATCAGTTTTCTTTTTTTTTCGTTTACTGAAATAATAAT
Organism: Pegoplata infirma; assembly: GCA_963921195.1. Lineage (NCBI taxonomy): Eukaryota > Metazoa > Arthropoda > Insecta > Diptera > Anthomyiidae > Pegoplata > Pegoplata infirma. The sequence continues at coordinate 305,870 of CAWUER010000672.1, read as the reverse complement.
TCACTTGAAATTTGGAATCTAGGTTCATTCGGTGAAAAACATTTTTGGAAACTCCGTTTCTTAAAGGGGTAAAAAAGTAGGGTTGCCAGAAATTTATTTTCAAAAAGCGGGACAAACACAAAAAAATTACGAAAATGGCGGGATTTTTAAAATTTTCGCGGGACAAAAAAGTTCGAATTCATCTGCAGATTGAAAATTCAGAAGAGTTTTTTTTAAGTATTCTTAATTTCTTAAACATATTTTCCTTCAAAACCATTCTAACTCTAGTGAAAAACTGAACATTTTTCGGACAAAATAATATTTTTTTACACTCAGAAAATTATTGCAGTTTCTGCATGTAGTAGTTGTTGTTTTCAACTACAATTTCCGTTGTTTTTGTATGAAAAATTTCAAATAACTTCTTTTTGTAGTTGTTTTAAAAAATAAATACAAATAATATACCACATTGTAGTTGCAGTTATTCTAACAATTTTCAATAAATCAGCAGATTTTTTTGCTAATTGGTAAGACCAGTAAATTGCTATTTTTTTTTTTGGCGGTTAAAAAAGCGGGAATTTGGAATCCCGCGCGGGACGCGGGAATCGTTGACCCAAAGCGGGACAATCCCGTTAAATGCGGGATGTCTGTCAACCCTATAAAAAAGTGAACTTTTGGTTATTTTGGTACTTTGTATATTTCCTGAAATAATGGTTCAAATTTAAAATGTAGGATCCTTCAGTGAAAAAAAAAAAAAATATTTTTGAATATTCCGTTTCTAAGGGGGATAAAAAAAGTGTACTTTTAATATTTCCTGAAATAATGATCCTAGACACTTGAATGTTGGGTCCTTCAGTAAAAAAAAAAAAATATTCTAGAAAAAGTACTTTTGTTAAAATCCGTTTTTTGGTGGGGTAAAAAATTGTACTTTTGGCACTTTTTATATTTTTTGAAAAAAAAAATAAGTAGAAAAGTTAAACTCGGCTTGGCCGAATCTATGAATATTCTTCGCAATATGCTTTTAAAGTGATATTACATTTTCCAACGTGAACAAAAAATTAACAATTTTGATCAGAAATATTTTTTTGGAATAAAAAACTTTTTTAAAAAAATTTTTTTAGCCATTTTTGTAAAAAAAAATAACTAAAAATTTTTTTGAGTGTCATTTTTATTTTTTAGTGTAAAAATGTTTTTGAGTGACAGAAATACTTTGTAAAATATTTTTCCGCCTTACCAATGTTTTTAAAGCTTGTTTAACGGGGTTTGTCAACACGTGGATTTAGGGTGGAACCAATCTAAAACTCATGGTTTTCTTAATAACTTTTGAGCCACTCAACCGATTTTGCTGAAATTCAATACCAATCAGAGCAGGGAAACGACAAATATATATAAGGGGTAAAAAAAGTATATACTTTCGGTACTTTTTATATTGCCGGACATTATGGTTCTTGAAATTTGGAATGTAGGATCCTTCGGTGAAAAACAAACATTCTGGACAAAAGTACTTTTTGGAAATTCCGTTTCTTATCGGGTTTAAATATTTTAATATATCCTAAAAAAATTATCCTAGATACTTAATGTATGAAAAACAAACATTCTGGACAAATGTACTTTTTGGAAATTCCATTTCTAAACGGGTAAAGAAAGTATTTTTTTTTTTTTGGTACCTGTTACATTTTCTGAAATAATGGTTCTAAAAACTTGAAATTTTCAATATACTATCATTCGGTGAAAAAAAAGCCATCTGGAATAGGAATAAGGTGTACTTTTGGTACTTTTTATAGTTCCAAAATTTGACATGTAGAATAATCCAGCAGAAACAACATCCAAGAGAAGGACATGTTTTTAAATTTAAAATTTTAGGGTAAATTGGTAAAAGTGGTATAAAATGGTACTTTTTATATCTTTAAGATAACGACTTAAGAATTTTCGCGTAAAAAAGTACACTTTCGATACTTTTTATACGACCGGCCATTATGTTTCTTGAAACTTGAAATTTGGAATGCAGGATTCTTTGGTGCAATTAACATTCTTGAAAAAGTACTTTTTGGAAATTCCGTTTCTTATCGGGGTTAAAAAGTGTACTTTTGGTATTTTAATATATCCTGAAAAAAAATGATCCTATATACTTAAAATTTTTAATGTAGGAAAAACAAACATTCTAGACAGATGAAGGGCTTATTGTAAAAACTCGATAAGCAACATTTAATTTTATGGTGGTGTTTACCTTTAAACTTTTGAAATAATGTAGAAAAAATTACTTTTGCAGAACTTTTATTCTCAAGATACTTGTACGAAGGGCTTAAGCAAGACTTCTGCCACAAATTTGTCAATGGAACATCAGTAGAAGGCGAAAAACACCAAAAAAAATAAAATGTTGCTTATCATGTTTTTGCAGTAAGCCCTTAAAATGTACTTTTTGGAAATTTCGTTTCTCAAGGGTAAAGAAAGTGTTTTTTGTACCTTTTACATTTCCTGATATAATGGTTCTAGAAGTTTGTATTTATGAATGTACGATCATTCGGTGAAAAAAAAAACAATCTGGAGAAGGTACTTTTTTGGAAATTCTGTTTTTACGGGGTAATAAGGTGTACTTTTGGTACTTTTATAGTTATAAATACTTTTATAGTAGAATTCTCCAGCAGAAATAAATTCCAAGAGAAGGACATATTTTGAATTTAAAATTTTAGGGTAAATTGGTAAAAGTGGTGTAAAATGGTACTTTTTTCTATAAAATCTATAAGACGACTTCAGAATTTTCGCGTAAAAAGGTGTACTTTCGGTACTTTTTATATTGCCGGACGTTATGGTCATTAAAACTTGAAATTTAGAATGTAAGAAAATAACATTCTGAAAAAAGTACTTTTTGGAAATTCCCTTTCTTATCGGGGTTAAAAAGTGTACTTTTAGTACTTTAATTTATGCCGAAAAAATTATCCTTTATACATGAAATTTGGAATGCAGGAAAACAAACAATTTGGACAAATGTACTTTTTGGAAATTTCGTTTCTAAAGGGGTAAAGAAAGCGTTTTTTTTTTTTTTTTTTTGGTACCATTTACATTTCCTGAAATAATGGTTCTAGAAACTTGAAATTTTCAATATACGATCCTTCGGTGAAAAAAAAACAATCTCGAAAAAGTACTTTTTGGAAATTCTGTTTAACGGGGGTAATAAGGTGTACTCTTGGTACTTTTTATAGTTCTAAAGTTTGAATTTTAGAATTCTCCTGCAGAGAGTTTTTAAATTTAAAATTTTAGGGTAAATTGGTAAAAGTGGTGTAAAATGGTACTTTTTATATATATAAGATAACGACTTAAGAATTTTCGCATAAAAAAGTGTACTCTCGGTACTTTTTATATTGCCGGACATTATGGCTCTTGAAACTTGAAATTCAGAATGCAGGATCCTTCGGTGAAAATAGCATTCTAAAAAAGTACTTTTCGGAAAAAAAAACTTTCATGAAAAAGTACATTTTTGTAAATTTCGTTTCTAAAGGGGTAAAAAAGTGTACTTTTGGTACTTTTTACATTTCCTGATATCCAAACAATTTGGACAAATGTACTTTTTTTACTTTCGTTTCTAAAGGGGTAAGTAAAGAAAGCGTTTTTTTTTCTACCTTTTAAATTCATGATATAAGGGTTTTAGAAACTTGAAATTTTCAATGTACAATCCTTCGGTTCAAAAAAAAAACAATCTGGAAAAGGTACATTTTGGAAATTCTGTTTTAACGGGGTAATTAGGTGTACTTTTGGTATTTTTTATAATTCCAAAATTTGGCATGTAGAATTCTCCAGCAGAAACAACATTTAAGAAACGGACATATTTTGAAATTTTAAATTTTAGGGTAAATTGGTAAAAGTGGTACTTTTTATATCGATTAGATAACGACTTGAGAATTTTCGCGTTAAAGAGTGTACTGGTTCTCTTAACTTGAAATTTGGAATGTAGGATCCTTTGGTGAAAATAACATTCTGGAAAAAGTACTTTTTAGAAATTACGTTTCTTGTCGGGGTCAAAAAGTGTACTTTTGGTACTTAAATATATCCTAAAAAAAATGATCCTAAATACCTGAAATTTGGAATGTAGGATGTTGCGGTGAAAAAAAACATTAATGAAAAAGTACTTTTTGGAAATACCGTTTCTAAAGGGTTATAGAAAGTGTTTTTTTTTTGTACCTTTTACGTTTCCTAAAATAATGGTTCTAGAAACTTGAAATTTTAAATATACGATCCTTCGGTGAAAACAAAAAATTCTGTTTTAACGGGGGTAATAAGGTGTACTTTTGGTACTTTTTATAGTTACAAAGTTTGACTTATAGACAGCGACGTATCCAGGAATTTGAAAAGGGGGGGGCCCAACTCAAAAATTTTTTTTTTTAATCACAACATTATTTTCTAGGACTACGCTTCTACCCCAATCCCCCCCCCCCCCTTTACAAAAAAAAATGTGAATTTGTCCAGAGAAAGAATATCTCGTAAAAATTTAAAACATCTCAGAATCTGCACTAGTGTATTCAAAAAACCGGCCATTTTTAAAAACCGGTTTTCGGTTTATTCAAAAAAGCTTATTTCTGAAAAACCGGTTTTCGGTTCCGGTTTTAGCAAAAAACCGGTTTTTTCGGTTTTTATTCTTCAGGTTAAAAATTAATTAAATTTAATTATATTTTTACAAAACAGGCATAACCCAATAAACACAAAATCGATAAGTCATAGCGAAAATAGTATCATCTGTATGACACCGTTAACGTCGCACAATTTCTCTGGAAACTTTGACAGGAAGTAACAACTAAATTTGAATTCTTTGCAATTGCGAGCGGAAATCCGTAGAGATTTTATTTAAAAATTTGTTTTTATTGAATTGCTTAAAGAGAACAATTAATAATAAATTCACATATCTGTCCTACATATTCATTTGGGCTGATTTAGCCCATTCCGATTTCAACAATTTCAAAAGGATAATTTAAAAAAAAAAATGGTTTGCCATAGAACTCCAAGGTGCCAAATTTAGAAAAATATATATTGATTTCAATGTTAAAGAAGAGACGGACATCCGGAACTCGTTGACATATTGATATTGACATACCAACATATCCACAAACTGATTATAGTAGTACCGCTAAGTTATGTGAGTGTTTCTAAAAAACTGTGTAATGTATTTTAACTCATTATATTAAACCTTTTTATAAAAACCGGTTAACCGACACAAAAAAAAAACGGTTTCTCGAATATTCGAAATTCAAAACAATTCGAAACCGGTCGAGTTTCTAAAAATGAAAAAACCGGTTGACCGGTTTTCGGTTTCGGCTTTGAATACTCTAATCTGCACGCTAAAAACACTTACACACATATTAGCCAAATTTTTAGTTAATAAAAACAACTCACCAATTGCTTTTGCGTAATTTACTCAATTTTTTAAAACAAAAACTTGGTTAAATTAATTTACCAAAAACTTATTTAAATTACGCAAAAAACTTATTCTTTACCAAAAACCTGTCTCATAAGTGCAAGTTTTATGCATTTGAAAATTTTTTTATAAAATTTTTTTTTAGAATTTGAGAATTCATCTATAGTAAAAACTTCTTTAGGATCTGAGATTTTTTATTGAAAAAAATGTATCAAAATCTTAGAAGTTTGCTATATAAAATATTCTGAGAAACACGCTTGATTTGCAAAAAATCAAATTATATGAACAACATTGATTTAGCTTTCCTGATTCCAAATAATATAACCAAATATTTTAATAGTTTAACATATTTCCGATATTTGCGTTTGAAAATTCAAAACCGCTAATTTCGGCATGTTTATGGTTCTACTGTTACGTATTCGTAATCGGGTTTCATTTTCGGAATATTCACGTTTGAAAATTAAAAAAAAGTATTATTTAGTCATTATTGCTATGTATTCTCACGTAAGAGCCATAATAAAGGACATGATTCCAAATCAGCCATCTAAATTTTCGTATAACATTCCGTTATCAAGATATTAAGACTTGAAAAATTTGTTAATGCCTTAGCGATTTTTACGGCTCTACTGTTACATATTATTGCGTTGGCGCAATGTTTAAAAAAAATAATCGAATTTTTTTTGCCAGTTTAAATATTGTCCTAAGTCGTTTTTTATTATTTAAAACTGCAGTTTTTTAATTCAAACCTGATTTTTTAAAAACAGTGCCAAATTAAAAATTATATATGAAAATTTTCTTTAGAACAAATTTTTCAAAATCTGAGAATTTTTTTTGGAAATAATATCTCAGAACCTGAGACTTTAAAAAAAATGAAAAGGCTCTTAGAACCTCAGAGTTTGAAATTTTGTACAGAAAACTGTTTTCATGATCCTGATGCATAAATTTCATTAAATAAACCCAATATAATGTGTTTTCGACATATATTTTACAGATATTTCGATATAAATAACTTTTTGAAAACGAAAATTTAATTAAATCAAGAGTTTTTATAAAAAGATATTAAAAATTTTCTTTAAAAACCAAAATATTTGCAATACTAAAAAATTTATGTTTGTTACTTGTATTATGTGTTGAAGAGAATTAATTTTTTAAATTTTTTCAATCCAAAAGGGGGGGCCCGGGCCCCCTGGGCCCCCCCCCCCTGAATACGTCCATGCTTATAGAATTCTCCAGCAGAAACAACATCCCAGAGTTGGACATATTTTGAAATTTAAAATTTTAGGGTAAATTGGTAAAAGTAGTGTAAAATGGTACTTTTTGTATCTATAAGAGAACGAATTTAGAACTTCGTTAACGCACAAAATACGGAGAGGAATGAAACTTATATGCAACCAACGATATGAAACTGGGAACGAAATGGAATAAAACGGGAACTAAAGAGAATGAAGCCGGGAAGGAATACTTTTTTCTCATACTTTTGTTAAAAAAAAAAATTTCACTTTGTTCGGAACTTTCCGATTTTCAGATCTAATTTCCTACCGGTCCAATATTTTCGTGTAGTAACCGACAATTTTAAAATTCGAAAAAAATAAAAATTTGCTCTACCCTAATATACATTGTACATAATTCTCTTTGATTTGTTAAATCTTTATACAACAGCATTATACTTGATGCATAAATTCAATCGTATTAAAAGTGTCTGGATTTACAAAACACTTCACACCACATACAGAGAGACTACAAAAATAACAAAACAATAAAAACAGTATTCATACATGAGGAAAATATAATTTCATATAATTTAAAACATAAAAACGCATTAAAATGCCTGTTTAAACAGGGATCACCAATTAAAATTTAATAATAAAAAAAAAATAATTATGGGCAAGCTGTAAGCAGGCTAGCCTATGATAGTGGGGCTCTAGGCTCGATTCCCAATAGAATCTCTTCACTCAAAAAATTATGTCATTAACTGTTTGTAGTTTATTTAAAAAGTTTTCCTTTTAGTCGTTTTCAAAAGAAAAAACTTTTGTTTGATGTTCAGTTTTTATTAATGACTACTTCTGTCCTTTGTTTCAAAAATAACACACTAAAAAATAAAGACTTTCATTAACATTTAATCTTTAAAGTCATTTATTTTTGTTCTGTAAGTAAAAACTACTGATTATTCATTAAATTTTTAATGATTTGTGAAAGTCATTTTTATACCCTCCACTTAGTGATAGAGGGTATATATAAGTTTGTCATTCCGTTTGTAACTCATCGAAATATCGATCTGGGACCCCATAAAGTATATATGGGGCATTCCATGCCAAATCACTCACTTTTAGGCCCGACCCCCTTCGATTAATTTTATTTTTGGATATGTTTTAGTACGTATTAAATGCAACTTGCAGCCAAATTTTCAGCCTTTTATACCAAGGTGGTGTTGAGTAATCAATTTTTCAAAATGGCGATTTTTTCCAAAAAATTAAAAAATTTAAATTTTCAATCAATTTTGACCAGTAAAAAATATAGATATATTAAAAAAAGATGGACAACATTTTGTTGGTAGTTAAATGTAGTTTTAGAAAAAAAATATGAAAAATTATTCGAAGTAATTATCACTTGTTTTTTATCGTATAAAAATTAAAATCGACTTTTTGAAAAAGTCCGAAACCTTCGAGTTTTTTTTAAAAATGTCAAAAAATTCTACTCTAAATTACGCAACTTTTAAGTCATAATTCGAGATGTGATCGTAATTCGTTCTATTTTTATTCAAATTTTGAAAATTGCACTTTTTTTTTTTTTGACTCTGGTTTATTTTATATGGTGCTCCAAAAAAAATAATTTGGTAAATATTGACCGTAACTTCCCCTAGATATATTAACTTGGGTGTAAAAATACGTCTCAGAAAATTTTTGGATGATCGGACATGGGTAAGGCGTGCCGCATCGGCTTTGAAGTTTGAAAATCGGATAACAAGGGAAAATATGCATTTTTTTCTGTTTTCTTAATTTTTTTGGTATTTTAAGTTAATTTTAAATTCAAATGGTTACAGAATTGAAATGTAGAGTAAAATGTCTCTCTATTAAGGTCATAAAAACCGAAATCGGTTTAAAATCAGCCAAGTTATTACAACTTCCCCAGGCATCTAACGTGTGGCAGACAACTTGATTAATCAATACAATCCGATTTTTGAAATTCATTGAAATTTTCTACTGTAATAACATTTTTTTATTCTTCAAGTTCAAATGTTATTAGATGACGAGTATTTTTCATATTGTGTTTTGCTAACATTTTTTAAATTAGTGCTAAAAATGCCTGCATTTTCCACACCCTTTTGAAATCTCTATTTTAAAAAAAAAAATATTTTTTTTGTTTTAAAATTTGGAAAAGTCAAAAAAATATTACACTGAAACATGAATAATGAAAAAATGTTATTACAGTAGAAAATTTCAATAAATTTAAAAAAAGGGCCTCGTATTTTTTAATCAAGTTGTATGGCACACGCTAGATGCCTGGGGAAGTTGTAATAACTTGGCTGATTTTCAACCGATTTTAGTTTTTAGTACCTTATTAGAAAGGCATTTTACTCCACATCATAATTCTGTAATCATTTGAATTAAAACTTAACTTAAAATACCAAAGAAATTGCGAAAACAGAAAAAAAATCATATTTTTCCTTGTAATTCGTTTTTTAAACTTCAAGGACCATGCTAAGCGCCTTACACATGTCCGATCGTCCCAAATTTTTGTGAGACGTATATTTACCTCCAAATGAATATATTTAGGGTCAGTATCTACCATTTTTTTTTTTTTGGAGCTCCATATAAAATAAATCAGAGCCAAAACAAAAAAGGTGCAATTTTAAAAATTAAAAAAAACATAAAAAGAATTGTGATCACATCTCGAGTTATGGCTTAAAAGTTGCATAATTTAAAGTAGAATTCTTATAGTTTTTTACAAAAAAATCGAAGGTTTCGGACTTTTTAAAAAAGTCGATTTTAATTTTTAAACGTCAAAAAATAAGTGATAATTACTTCGAATAATTTTTTCACATTTTTTTTCTAAAACTACATTTAAATACCAACAAAACGTTGTCCAACTTTTTTTTTTTTACTGGTCAAAATTGATTGAAAATTTAAATTTTTTCATTTTTTGGAAAAAATCGCCATTTTGAAAAATTGATTACTCAACACCACCTTGGTATAAAAGGCTGAAAATTTGGCTGCAAGTTGCATTTAAAACGTACTAAAACATATCCAAAAATAAAATTAATCGAAGGGGGTCGGGCCTAAAAGTGAGTGATTTGGCATGGAATGCCCCATATATTCATGATGCCCGATCGATTTTAAGACATTCTAGCGATGTCCGTCTGTCCGTCTGTCTGTCTGTCTGTCTGTCTGTGGAAAATGCTGTCGCAAACAAAATATTGCACAGAGATGACTGAAACTTAGCATATTTATTGGAAGTTCTCCCGAGAAGTTTGGTATTGCATTTGAGCGATATCGGTGCAGTGGTTCAAAAGTTATGAACGAAAATGTAAACACACCTCAAAAATTTCAGTACATTCAACATAACCTAAAAATACAAAATGCTTTAATTCGGCTTCTGGTTGGCATATGTAAACATAATTGAACACCAAATGGTATTTAAACAAGTACGAGCATATTTTTTGACAAAATAAGAAAAAAATCGCGGATTTTTTTTACCAAAATTTTTTTTCGCGGAATTTTTTTTTTTTTAATTTTTTTTTCAAAAGTAATTTCCTTTTAAATAAAGTTTTTTGCAATAATCTTTTTGAAATTGTGGAGGGTATCACTACATTCGGCAAGGCCGAATTTTACTTTTTTACTTGTTTTTTTTAAATTGTTGGTATTTTTTAATGAAATATCATTAGTTTTTACCTACACAAGTCAGTTATTTTTTTGTAGAAAAAAAAATCAAAAAATTATTTATAGAAATATAAAAACATGTTTGTATCAAGTGACTTTGGCACGATGGGTAGAGTGTCTGGCCAGAATGTAGTTGATTGCGGGATCGATTCCCCAAAATTTTATTAAAAATTTTGAAAAAAATATTTCAATAGAAAATTGTAAAAAATACCCTACGAAATCATTAATTTTTAATGTTTTGGTAGGTTATTTTTTTGGAATTTGTTGGTAAAAATAACAGAACTATCATTAATTTTTAATGTTTTCGTAGGTTTTTTTCGAATATGTTAGTAAAAAAGAGTGAAAAAACCGTAATGTTTTAATGTTTAATGTTATTTACATATTTTAGAAAATTTTGTCAACAGTAAAAAATAAATGTTGATGTTTGTTAAAATAAATGAATAATTACTGGGATGGTTTTCAAATGTTTATTCACTTGTTTTAAGTGTGTTATTCATTTGTTTTTGCCTACAAAATATTTTGAGTGTTCGTCTGTTTCGATGATGGTAATGTTTTATAGTTCTCGGTTAGGTGATATTAGTAGTTGATTTGTAATTATGTATATGGTATAAAAATAATATTAAATTTTTTGAGTGGGTTTATTCAAGCTCGAGGTCATTATTTGCTTTACTAATTAAAATTATGATATTCTCATAGAAAGACACCATCAAACAAATGTTTAACCCATAGAAAAGAGTATACTTTTCTAAAGGTTTGCGTTGAGCTCAATCCGAATCTGATCTCAGAGTTGGCCTGTCACATCATGTTTTTGAGATACAGTCACTCAAAATAATAATGGAATAGCATATATTTGATAGCAGTTCCTTAAAGGAAAAGTTATCAATTCTAAAAATGATTATTTTCAATCGAAGGAAATTTTCCAAGCTTTAATTTAAGCTAGATAGCGTCCAGATTGAGCAAATATTAAATGAGATACGAGGGTCGCGCTGAAAAATTCAATTATTTATTTATAGGTATTTTTGAGAACATTTTTTTTTAAATATTTCTAACAAGGGAAGTCTCCCTAGTGTCACCCGCGGATCTTTATGGAATTGGTTTTATTTTGTAGAGCAGAAAAAATAAAGGGACACAAATTTTTTTTTAGCGGCCCAAATTCATATTTAGGGGGTAAAAAGGAGGGGGAAGACAAGGCCATTTTTCAGTTTTTTTCGTTTATCTCCTATATTATGCAAAGAAACCTAGTCATGTTATATACCAAATGAAAGGTCCAATCTACGTATGCTAAGAACGTGTCCAAACATGCACAACTTCTCGTCATATTGAGTTAAATACCAAAATTTTAGGACAGTTTTGTTAATAAGTCGAAAAATATTAACTTCTTTGGCCCGTTGTTGGCAGCACGAGATAGGTATCTTTAATACCTTTAATCTGATACCACACATGCCTATATTAATTTTATTTAAATAGGCGTAAATCATCAAAAACTGAAAAAGGTCAATTTCCCCCCATACAAATCGACCCCTCCCTAAAAATGAGTTTGGGCCGCTAAAAAAAAATACGTGTCGAATTAGTTTTCGTTCTTAACAACATATCCAAATTTCATGAAGATAGGAGGGTGACACCAGGGAGACTTCCCTTGTAAGTCGATTTTTTCCAAGTTCAAACATTAAAAATTTAAAAAATTATCCAGTAATATTTATTCAGTTAATAGCAAGTTTTTTCAACAACCCAGACGAAAAATTTAATTTTTTAAATACCTTAGAAGAAATTTTTTGACCTCCAACTCTTTTGACTACCAATTTTTTGTAAACAAAGAAAAATTTAAATTATTCAAATATCTTATTTTTTTTTTAATTGAGAATTTAAGACTCTTATAAGTCTGCTGTAAAATAAAGGCAAAAATTTTGTCAAATTTGCATTCATATCAAAAATATCAAGAATATAGCGAAAACCAGAAATTTTCAAACTTCATGTTAAGATATCTCAGAGAAGTAACAAGATATTACAGAGGTTAAACATTTATTTTAAAGGTAATAAGTAGGACTTTCAGATGACATATCAAGTTTTTTAAATAAAGGTGTATTCGCGCAGTTATAACGTCGCGAATAGGGTGAAAAACTGGGTTTTTCTAACTTCCAGATATCTCGAAAACCTGATGTGATGAAGGAATTCTGAAAACAGATTCGGATTTTTTTTTAATTTGTCGGCCTATATAATTTTTAAGAAAATTATTTTTCTGTTTTAAATTTATTTATGTTGGGCATATGTATTTGCAAGACTTATTCGACACGTGTTTTGGAATTTGTCAAATTCCATTGTCAAAACTATTTAGCAAATATAAAAGCTTTATACTACAAGTAGCAAAGGGAATTTAAGTGACAAATACCGAAACACGTGAAAGTTAAGTCTTGCAAAAATTACCAATTTAAATAAATTTAAAACAGAAATATTATTTTCTTGAAAATTATTCTATGAGAACATCATAGTTTTAATTAGTAAAGGAAATAATGACCTCGAGCTAGAATAAACCTACTTAAAATATAATATTTTAAAGGTCGAATAAAAAATTAATCAAAATTTGAATAATATTAAATAATAATCCTGGATTGATCTCCCAGAAAATCTATCATTTGAAAGACAAAAATCTAAACTATCTTTTTGAAATATATGTATAATACTTACAGTAACAATATTAATTAAGAAACATACCTGTAAAGACAAAAAAAATATTTAGTTTAATTTAAAATAATAATTTTAAAATAAAAATTAATTAAAACTTGAGTACACTCTAATTAATTTTCATGTAAATTTACCCTGTTTATAGTAGGTAACTTGTCTCCTACTATAAACCGTGTAAAAATACTTGTTGTGCTTAAAGTGATAGACACAAAGTATGTAAACGTACATATTGATGTGTCTACAAAATGCTTCGCAACAAAAATGTTTTAGGAAAATTTACACGTTTTGTGTCTAAATAAACATGTTTATTTAGTAAACTTAAAGTAGAAATGCCTGGAAATACATGAAAATTATGTACATATACATTGAAATTGCTTTTTATAAAACCACCCTAACTCTTCCAAATTCAAATATCAAAAAACAATAAATGCATTTTTATATATTTTATTTAAAATAAAAAAGGCTAATGAAGGCTTAAAATTAAAACAAACGTGTTAAAATTAAATATAAAAAGCTAAGACAAATAAAAAAATTAATTAAAAATGTAACCAAAAACATTTCTTTCTATAGAAAAATTCTCAGATTCTGAGACATTTTTTACAGAAAAATTCTTGTACAGAAAAATTCTAAGATTCTGAGGCATTTTTTCCATAGAAAAATTCTCAGATACTGGGATATATTTTCCATAGAAAAATTCGGAGATTCTGAGACATTTTTTCTATAGAAAACAGATTCTGAGACATTTTTTCTATAGAAAAACTCTAAGATTCTGAGACATTTTTTCTATAGAAAAATTCTCAGATTCTGAGACATTTTTTCTATAGAAAAATTCTCAGATTCTGAGACATTTTTTCTATAGAAAAATTCTCAGATTCTGAGACATTTTTTCTATAGAAAAATTCTCAGATTCTGAGACATTTTTTCTATAGAAAAATTCTCAGATTCTGAGACATTTTTTCTATAGAAAAATTCTCAGATTCTGAGACATTTTTTCTATAGAAAAATTCTCAGATTCTGAGACATTTTTTCTATAGAAAAATTCTCAGATTCTGAGACATTTTTTCTATAGAAAAATTCTCAGATTCTGAGACATTTTTTCTATAGAAAAATTCTCAGATTCTGAGAAATTTTTTCTATAGAATCTGAGACATTTTTTCTATAGACAAAGTCTCAGATTCTGAGACATTTTTTCTATAGAAAAATTCTCAGATTCTGAGACATTTTTTCTATAGAAAAATTCTCAGACTCTGAGACATTTTTCTATAGAAAAATTCTCAGATTCCTATAAAAAAATTCTCAGATTCTGAGACATTTTTTCTATAGAAAAATTCTCAGATTCTGAGACATTTTTTCTATAGAAAAATTCTCAGATTCTGAGACATTTTTTCTATAGAAAAATTCTCAGATTCTGAGACATTTTTTCTATAGAAAAATTCTCAGATTCTGAGACATTTTTTCTATAGAAAAATTCTCAGATTCTGAGACATTTTTTCTATAGAAAAATTCTCAGATTCTGAGACATTTTTTCTATAGAAAAATTCTCAGATTCTGAGACATTTTTTCTATAGAAAAATTATCAGATGCGGAGACATTTTTTCTATAGAAAAATTCTCAGATTCGGAGACATTTTTTCTATAGAAAAATTCTCAGATTCGCAGACATTTTTCTATAGAAAAATTCTCAGATTCTGATACATTTTTTCTATAGAAAAATTCTCATGTTTAATTTTTTTTTCTATAGAAAAATTCTCAGGTTCTGACATATTTTTTCTATAGAAAAATTCTCAGATTCTGAGACATTTTTTCAAAAGAAAAATTGTCAGATTTTGAGACATTTTTTCAGATTCTGAAACATTTCTTCTATAGAAAAATTCTCAGATTCTGAGTTATTTTTTGCTATAGAATTTTTCTAAAGAAAAAAGTCTCAATATTTTAGATCTTTTCTATAGAAAAAATGTGTCAAAGAATTTTTTTTCTGAGAATTTTTCTATTGAAAAGATGTCTCAAAATCTGAGAATTTTTCTATTCATATGATGTACCTTGACCTGCACAAGGGGATAAGACAATTTTTTGACTGTGTGGTTAAGAAAATGCCCCAATGTCCCGCCGTTCTCCCCCCTACCCCAAACACCCATGTCAGTTGTATTTTTCTTTCCTTTGATGTTTTCAAAGATTCCGCACAGCCGTATTTAGCACTATCACTTGTTGAACTTTCTGCCGTATAATACTACCGCCAAGTACTGGAAAGCCCTCTGAGAAACTGCTTATGAGTTATTTATTCCGTCCAGATAGAGATATAGCAATGGATCGATTCAAACTCTTTAAGGAAAATGTGCCCTCTTAAAAATGTTTTGCCTATTGGCTCCAAATTTGTACCCAAATATTGATCTAAATTTTGGCTCCATATTTTGATTTTAATTTTGGCTACGTTTCGTTCTATTATTTTCATATGTATGTATTTCTTTCCAGACCAAAAGGACCTTAAAAAATTAAATAAAAATTTAAAATGCGAATTTTAGATAACAAGTTTGAGAATAATAGGGTCCGCACGCGTGAAAACGGGTCTTCAAAGAAACCACAATTCCATCATGTGCAAAACTCTCAAAAAAAGCTGCATTTACTTACCAATAGAAGCAGAAATGATGATATGAAAATCCTCAGTTGCAAGCTGTTTTGTTCGTTTTTGATTTTTTATTTAACACTTTTCCAAAATGTTTTTTTATAAATAAAGTTTTGACAATTTCCAAAATACTATGTTAAATTATGTACGATTACATATTTTGTGTCTGAAACAAATTTTACATAGAAAAAATGTATATTTAAAGGGAAAGTGTTTTTTTATCTTATAAACATGTTTCACAACACACAATGTACTAGTTTTTGTGTGTAATTCTATCGAAATAAATGTGTTACTATTTTTTTAAACACTACATGCTTAAGTTTGCGCCTTTTCTGTAAATATACATGAAAATTTACTAATTTAATAATAGTAAAGTTACACGCATTTTTTAGAGTGTATATAATATAAAAAATTGATAATGTGAAATTTTTCTCAAAATAAACATTTATTAGATCATGGTTTATCTATACGACAGGTAGGTAGAAGGTCGTGGGTTTGATTCCCAGCAAATGCCTTTGTCTATTTCGCTGCACAGATTCTGTGATTTTTTTTTATAGTAGTAGTAGTATTCTTTATTTTCAAAAAATCGGTAATACAAAAAGTTTACAAAAGTTTTTCTTATATTAGATAATTTTAAAAAAAAGAAGGTTACAGCTTTGACATAAAGTCGTCAGCCGAATGAGTGATTTATAATTATAAATAAAGTAATTTATTTTTTATTTGCTAATAATTAAATTCTTCAATTAAAGTTTTTCGATATTTAAGAGCATTGATAATATATTCAATTAGATTGTACCAGCTAGTAAATTCACCGTTTAGGATCTTTATAATGAGATCGTCAGTTAAGTAGATACACCCAAAATATTTTTTTCGGAAATTTCTAAATATTGGACAACGGCCTACAAAGTGTTGTATTGTCTCGGTTTCATTAAGGTTGCATAAAGAGCACAATTTTGACTTTTTCGAAAACCTGGTGCCATTGAGTTCAATTAAATCACTCCTTGCTTTGAAAATCCACATAATTTGGTTCTTGTTGTAGTCGTCTATCATATAATATTGGCCTTTTGTAAAGTCAAGACTTTTATAAATACGAGATGTTTCTAACGCACTCTGAATGTATTTGAGTTTGTATGAAATTCTAAGCTTTTCTAGCAGTTGCTTACATGTATCGTTCCACTTTTCCATTTTTTTTTATATGAAAATCATATTATTTTTTTTAAAACAAAAAAAAAAAGTTTTTTGGACTCTTGGACATTCATCCTTTTTTTAAATCCGCTTTTAAGAATTTTTAAAAAAACAGGGTTTGACAACTCTATGAACTGTTCCCAATAAACTAAACCTTCAGCAAAAAGTTTGTACACAACTGTAAGATAAAATAAACAATAGCAGGCAAACAAGTCTAAAGGAAATAAAACAGAAACTTTTATTGGAAGGAAACAGAAATAATGGAATTTTATAAATGAGTTTTAAAATACACAAGCCATACAATATAAATAAATTATTAAGATAAAGATTTATTAAATTTTTAATAAAGATAGATTAAAAAGGATTTTAAAAAAGCAAAGAGGAAACTTATGATAGTTATTTAAAAAAATTTAAATTTAAACTGAAGAAGTAATAACGTTGTTTGGATGTGCCAAATAAAAAAAAGGTCCATTGTGATTCCCTTAATTTTATTTCCCCACTCCCCCTGTGATACAAAGTTCTACTTCTTAAACCACTCCGATTCCCTAAGATATTCTGTTAGAGACGTCAACGAAACACCGTTTGGGTAATCCAGGTCAGCAGATTTTTTTTGCTAAAATCATCAGATTTTTTTGCTAAAATCTTGCTTGCATCCATAATTTAGAATTTTTAGGGTATACCTCTAAACAGAAAATTTATGTGATTTTGAAAGGTTTCTAAAACATTCGCTTAAAAAAATTTTCGATTAAATGACATTTCTTCAATAGAAAAATTCAGAAAAGAAAAGCTTTAATAGTTTGTGAAATTCTTGCTATAGAAATATTATCAGAAATGTTCATAGAACACTTCTCTTTGTTTCTTATTGAAAAATTTGCACAATCTAAACCCATTTTTCTTAGAAAAACTCGGATTCTGAGACATTTTTTTCTATAAAAAATTTTTGAGGTGCCAAAACGTTCTTTCTACACTAAAATTAGCAGATTCTGGCCCACTTTTCTGTACAGATTTACCTGAGATTAAAAAAAAATTGTAAAACATTTTGGAAGCAATTTTCTAGATTACTGTAGAAAAAAGTCTAAGGTTCTGAAAAATTTTCAGAGACATTTATTTTATAGAAATATACTCAGGTTCTGAAACATTTTTCTTTAGAAAAAATCTCAGATTCTGAGACAATTTTCCTTTGCGAAAATTCTCAGATTCTCAGAAAAATGCTAAGACATTTTTTCTACAGAAGTATACTCAAGTTGTGAAACATCTTTGATTCTGAGACTTTTCCTATAGTAGAATTTTCAGATTACGAAAGGGTGTCCCTATAAAAAAAGTTCTCAGCTTCTTAAACATTTTTTCCAATTGAAAAATTCTCAGCTTCTGAGATATTTTTCTTATGAAAAATGTCTCAGCTCTGAGATATTTTTTCTGTAGAAAAAGTCTCAGCTTCTAAAACATTTTTTCTTTCGAAACCCCATATCACGTGACCAGCACCCAGAGATGATCCTCGATTGATTTTAAGACGATCTAGCTATGTCCGTCCGTCTGTCTGTTAAAAACAAGCTAACTTTTGAAAGACTTTACGGAGGCTCCTGAAGTTTGGCATATATGTTGGTCGTTTACCCGTCAGGTTGGTATTGCAATTCAGCGAAATCGGTCCAGTGGTTCAAATGTTATAAGCAAAAACATTAATTTCGGCAAGTGTTTTTCGCGAATTTACGAGATAAAAAACAGGATAAATTTTGAAAGACAATTCTGAGGCTGCTGAAGCTTGTCATATATATTTGTCGTTCCCCTAGTCTGGTTCGTATTGAATTTTAGCCAAATTGGTCTAGTAGTTCAAAAGTTATTAGCAAAACCGTGAATTTCAGATTGGTTTCACCTTAAATTCACGAAATTAAAAAAACAGAGCTTTTAAAAAACAAGCTTTAAAAAAAAGCTTTAAAGTATTTTTGTCATTCAAAAATATTTTTACACAAAAAAAAAAAAATTACAATCGAAAAAAATTTACACTCAAGAAATAAAATAGTAAATTTTCTTTTTTTTTACAAAAATGACAAAAAAAAAAGTTTATTACTCAAAATAAAATATTTCTAATCAAAATTATTATCCTTTAATTCGAATTTAACTTTTCTACTTGTTTTTACCTAAAAAAAAATAAATCGAATTATTTAAAAAAAATATTCGGTTTCATTTTCGGCCGATTTGTAAAAATGTTGATGAATATTCGGCTTAGGCTACGGTGACAAAGGTGTATGCGGTAGGAAACTAAAAATTTCAAACACTTTGTCGTATACTTAATATTAAATTATAAAAGAAATTGGCCACTTAGACGTATGATTAATTTAAATACACTCAAGCCAAAGTACAACAAGACGTATAAGTAATTTGATTAGAAACAAAGAATGTTGTACAACAAGACGTATGATTATTTTTCTATACATATTCTGTTACATTTTCCTTTTTATAAAAAATTTTAGAAACAATTTATATAAAAAATTCATACGGAATGGAAAAGAAAGTCACAAAAAATGAAATGGATAATTTATCTAAAAGGGTTCCTGTTACAGGAAAGTGGTAAGAAGGGGGGGGGGGGGGGAGGAAAATAACATGAGTTTTGTCTAGATTATAAGGTTTTGGATTAAATGACAGTTAAAGTGGTTGGTTGAATGGATGGATGGTTTGAATTTGTTTGGTATGGTGGTGTCAATCAATGTTTTAGATCAGCGGTTACCAACCTATGGTACGCGTACCACTAGGGGGTACGCGAAACTGTTTGCGGGGGTACGCAAAATTTTAGTAATTTGGAAATTTTTTTAGATTAACCTTTCAATAATGGTTCCGCATCTGGCTGCCAAAGTTTTCCATAACGTCAGGTTTTTAAGAAAGTTGAGTTCAAAGTTTACAAAAAACGTATTTTTGTGCAATTTAGAGAGAATTTTTTGCGATATTTTGAGATCTGACCACTTGTTTTCGATTAACCTTTCGATGCCGATTGCAAATAGGGTTTCCAAATTTTTCTATGATCTCAGGTTTTTAGAAAATGTAGGTCAAAGTTCTCAAAAAACGTGTATTTGGGCATTTTTGAGACGGTGTCTGATCCCAATTAGAAATGTCGTTAAGACATCTCAAAGACTTCCTTATGCCAATGTCAGTGTACCTGCTGACTGAAAAATCTCTGACCATACAAAAAACCTCATGACACCTCCTGACTTTTTCAAGTATTTTGTCAAAATTCCTCGCCGACAAGTATGCAGGTTGTCAATAGTGCTGACTACATTATGACATGTACATAGTACGTCTGCCCTTGTATTAATAAAAACATAAAAAAAATCCAAAAATCTATGATGTGTTTTTGGAACTTTTTTTAAGAGTTCAACAAACGTCCGTTGTTTTAAATTTTGGTGTAGAATCGGTGAAATCTGATTTGCAATATTTTCAGCTGTTTTTGCTCTGCAGAAAAATCAGCTCAAAATCCGCGTTTACAGATGCATTGAACCACCCCAAGCAGTGAAAATTATTCCCAAAAAATACCACCATTGTTTTGATCTCCCCTAAAGCTTTCAAAAAAATGATAATACCCGCAGATCAAAAATTCAAAATTACCT
Organism: Pegoplata infirma; assembly: GCA_963921195.1. Taxonomy (NCBI): domain Eukaryota; kingdom Metazoa; phylum Arthropoda; class Insecta; order Diptera; family Anthomyiidae; genus Pegoplata; species Pegoplata infirma. The sequence goes on along the minus strand of CAWUER010000672.1, from coordinate 285,534 downwards.
CTAATATTTATATGAGAAGTTTTTTAACAAAAACAAAAAACTCGTTAGGGGGTACGCGGCTGACAAAATTTAAAATTAGTGGTACGCGAGCTAAAAAGGTTGGTAACCGCTGTTTTAGATTATTAACATGACTGAATGAATGACTACTTGCCTCTGCCTAGCTTTGCCAGCCTTGGCTGACTGCCTATTTAACTTGGGTTTTTTTTTTTTTTGTTTCAAAATACATGGCGTGCGTGTTTTCCTATTGGCGCTGATATGTCGCAACATTGTTAGCATAACATAATACTTAATAGAGAAAAAATGTTGGGGCGAAAAAGGAAGAATCACAGAAAACAGGAAAAATGCAAGATTAAAGAGTAGAATGAGTAACAGCAAAATACTTTGTGGTGCTTTAAGTTACAATGTCTATAAAAAAGAAACCATGTTCCATCTCATAATCTTTATTTTTCTATTTAACTTTAATTTAAGACCTTGAATTTGATATATTTTTTTTTGTGTGTTAGTTAAAGAAACAACAGCAAAAACAAAATGTTGTATGGTATTTCTTATTTTCAAACATCATGTGGAGTTAGAGTGACATTTTTTTAACTTTTGATTTTCCTATTGTCCTCTTGTCCTTGATTTTCCTAAGTGTCCTTTTACTACTTAGACCTATAAGTTATGTGGTAAAAATCGGATTAAAGTAACCCGTGATGCCCAGCGATAAAAATTTTGGATTTTTCAAAAATTTTTAAAAAATAAATTTAAAAAAACCTGTCTTGTGACACTTCGTATTTAATAATTTGCATGTGCTGAAAACCAATATAAAAAAATTAAAATCGGTCAAACGGTTTTCGAGATATTTGAAATTTTCAAATAATGGCAGTTTTTTCCTACACCGAAAAAAAATGTCATTTTGTATTGGAGCACAATTAAGGAGTGGAGTAGGTTTAAAAAAAAAAAAACAAGTAGAAAAGTTAAACTCGACTTGGCCGAATCTATGAATACCCTCCACAATGCCCTTTTTAAGTGAAAGTAAATTTTCTAACCTGTAAAAAATACAATTTTTGCTTGGAAATATTTTATTTTGTTTAAAAAAAAAAATTAAAGTAATTTTTGAAAAAAAAAAAAAAAATACTAAATTTTTTTTTAAGTGTAAAATTTTTTCGAGTGTAAATTTTTTTTCGAGTGCATTTTTATTATTTTTAGTGTAAAAATATTTTTGAGTGACAAAAATACGTTGTAAAATATTTTTAACATGATAATGTTTTAGGCTGGTGTCTAATTTTAAAAAAAGTTGCAGGACGCCACCTTAGTTTGACTATATAAGTGGGCATGTCACAGACTCAATTCCGTTCGGATTTGAAAAAAGTGATTTGCTGGTAAAACACAAAACGAATATTATAATTTTCGGAATGAAATCACTTTCAAAAATCAAAGTGGAATCGAATTGCATAAAAGTGGTTTCATTCCGAAAAAAATATTCGCTTTGCGTTTTACGAGTAAATCACTTTTTCCAAATTCGAACGGAATTAAGTCTGTGACATGCCTCAAGCTAACAATTAACGAAAAAGAAAACAAGAATTACTATTTTCATTTTCTTAAAACCAAAAATTTTAATAACTTCGGTTTGTAACTTGGATAATAATTCACCTCGTGGTGAATAAAACCGTTTTTCACCAGCTGGTGAATAAAATATAACATAATTTTTCAATAAAAAAAAATTGTTTTTTCCATCAAATTTTTTTTTTCATCATTTTTTTTTTCATAAAATTTTTTTTTCATAAATTTTTTTTTTCATCAAATTTTTTTTTTTTCATTTTTTTATCAATTTTTTTTTCATAAATTTTTTTTTCATCAAATTTTTTTTTTTCATCAAATTTTTTTTTCATAATTTTTTTTGTCATCAATTTTTTTTCTTCAAAAATTTTTTTTTTCATCAAAGTTTTTTTTTCATCAATTTTTTTGTTTTTTCATCAATTTTTTTTTTCATCAAAATTTTGTTTTCATAAATTTTTTTTTATCATATTTTTTTTCGTCAATTCTTTTCATCAAATTTTTCATTATCAATTTTTTTCTCACCAAAAAAAAAATTTTTTTCATATTTTTTTTTCATGATTTTTTTTTACATCAAAAAATTTTTCTTTTTATCAAAGAAATTCATCAAAAACTTTTTTTCATCAAAATTTTTTTTCATCAAAAATTTTGGGTTCATTAAATTTTTTTTAACATAATTTTGTTTTTCGTGAAAAAATCATTTATTTTTAACAAAACTACTTTTTCACCAAGTCTAAGCTTTTCGCATAAAAATTTTCCATTTGTTTATCAAATGTACATAAAACAAGTGAGAGTGTTATATTCTTTGGTGCCGAATTTTTTATACTCTCCAAAATGTAGAAACACTTTTTTGCACTTATTTTTGCACTCACTTACGAAATGTACAGCTCTTTTGGTTTTTTAATGGGGTCCTCGACTGATATTTCAATTCGTTTTGCATGGAATAGCAAAGTAATATAACATTATTTTTTTTAAAAAAAACTTTGCTTTGGCAAGTACACCCAAATCTTCCGCAAAACATTATCATGATTTAATGTTTTGGGCTAGAGTACAAAATTCGCAGGCATTTTGTTTACGTTTCAACACATGAATTTAAGGTGAAACTAATCTGAAATTTACGGTTTTGTTAATAACTTTTAAACCACTGCACAGTGCCACATTTGGCCAATCTAGCACGACAAAAATCAAAAAAGTTCCCCGATTTTCATGATATGTTTGTATGTATTATAGAACATTCCTAATAGCACGGAAATAATCATATAAGATCGATAATTCTGTTCGTTACTAACAGGTGGGTGCATAAAGTTGCATCTTGTAAAATCCTGTAACTAGTGTACATTATTTCGCATGAATTAAGTCGAGTTTAAACTGTTGTAACTTTTGAACAATAAGAGATATTTACCCACTCTTTTTTGGTAATTTTAAAGGATATTTAAATGCTTTAAGTCATATCTTTTCTTTTTTTTTAAAACAAATTTTTCTATTTTTTATTAAATTTTTAACAAAATACAAATTTTTTAAAAGAAAATTATATATTTATTTTTTTTGATGGAATAGAACTTTTGTGTTTTGTCCGTATTGGTCGCCGGACTTTTTCAGATATATTGACCAATATCCATAGTACTTATTTCAATGGCTAACTTTTGCGACCGTCTGCGAAGCCGACTACAGTGGGGCGATATGTAAACCTTGTTTTTACATATTTTTTAAACGTATTTTAAAAAAAGTGGGCGTGGCAGTTGTCTGACCGCCCCCTTTTTTTGTGATATTATTTCTACAGTCATTGAGAGTATACATACCAAATTTAAAGAAATTATAACCAAAATTACAAATTTTAAAACAAGTGGGCGTGGCCCTTAATTGGCCTCCCACATTTTTCATAATGTTATTTTCGAAGTCAAAACGAACATTTATACCGAATTTCAAGTCAATATAATCAAAATTGGATTTTTGTCGTCCTAGATTGGCCAAATGTGGCACTGTGCACTGGACCGATTTAGCTGAAACTCAACACGAACTAGGCCTGTGGAACGACAAATATATATGCCAAGTTTCAGCATCCTCAGAATTGCTTTTCGAAAGTTAGCATGTTTTTTATCTCGTAAATTCACGAAAAACCCTTGCCGACATTTAGTCATTTGCTCATAACTTTTGAACCACTGGACCGATTTTGCTGGATTGCAATACCAACCTGACCAGGTAAATCACCAACATATATGCCAAACTTCAGGAGCATCCGTATAGTCTTTCAAGAGTTAGCGTGTTTTCAACAGACAGAAGGACGGACGGACGGACATCGCTTGATCGTATTAAAATCGTTCAAGGATCATGAATACATATGTGGCATTCCATGTCAAATCGGACACTTTGAAAATTTTTTTTTTAAATTTTCCCAATTTGTTTACAGTTTTTAGTACCCTTCGAAAACTCCTTCCTGGTAAATTTTCAGATTTTTTTGATGACCCGTTCAAAAGATATGGAATTTTTAAAAATTGGTAGTTTGTTCCTTAACTAAAACTTCTTTTACTCATAACATCTTCAATAATGGTCCAAATTTCAATTTTTTTTTTTCAAAATTTTTGGTTTTTACGTACTTTTTAAAAAAAAAATCCCAAAAAATTCTTAAAAGCGCTCTAGTATGCGGTTTTTAAGTTTTAAAATTTAAATCTCATTTTTGAAAATGTTTGTACTCTTCGATTTTTTTGAAATTTTTTTGTGTAAAACTTGTATCGATTCTACAATTTTTTTGCCCAGGAGAATCGTGGGATAATGATTATTACTATTTTTTAAAATTTTTTGAAAAAAATTTATTGTAATTTTTCAATCTTAAAATCATTTCTACTGCTCCAATGGTGCGTCATAGAGGGGTCATTTATAAGACTGACCCCCATTAATTTTTACGTCTTAACATTTCTTTGGAACAAACCAATACCCTATCTCCAATTTCTAAAGGGGCTCCCACACAAACAACATTTTTTAAAATTTGCTCCAACCGCTCTAACTGCCCTAATAGTGCCCTTAGAGCAACAAACTGTATGACCAACCCACAATATTTTTTTAACCCAAACATTTTCTCTGAACACACCTACCCTCTATCTTTAACTGTTAAGGCGGTCCCCATACATTTTTTTTTTTTATTTTTTGTAAATTTGTTTTATTTAATCAGCTTCTACCGGTCCAATGGTGCGTCCGAGAGGGGTCATTAGTGAGACGGACCCCCATTTATTTTTACCCTACAAAATTTTTTTGAAACATACCTACACCCTATCTGCACACCCTAAGTAGGCTCCCACACAAATAACAGTTGGAGCAAATTTTATAAAAAGGTAATTTTGAATGGAAGCCTACTTAGCGAGTGGAGATAGGGCTGTGGTATATTTTACAAAAATGTTGGAGGGTAAAAATAAATGGGGGTCGGTCTCACTAATGACCCCTTTCGGACGCACCATTGGACCGGTAGAAGCTGATTAAATAAAACAAATTTACAAAAAATAAAAAAAAAATTGTATGGGGACCGCCTTAACAATTAGAGATAAAGGGTAGGTGTGTTCAGAGAAAATGTTTGGACTAAAAAAATATTGTGGGTCGGTCATACATTTTGTTGCTCTAAGGGCACTATTAGGGCAGTTAGAGCGGTTGGAGCAAATTTTAAAAAAAATTCGTTTTATGTGGGAGCCCCCTTAGATTGGAGATAGGGTATTAGTTTGTTCCAAAGAAATGTTAAGACGTAAAAATTAATGGGGGTCGGTCTTATAAATGACCCCTCTATGACGCAAAATGGAGCAGTAGAAATGATTTAAAGATTGAAAAATTGCAATAAATTTTTTTCAAAAAATTTAAAAAATAGTAATAATCGTTATCCCACGATCCTCCTGGGCAAAAAATTTGTAGAATCGATAGAAGTTTTACACAAAAAAATTTTAAAAAAATCGAAGAGTACAAACATTTTCAAAAATGAGATTTAAATTTTAAAACTTAAAAATCGCATACTACACCATTTACAGATGTAATTCGAAAAAGATCAATTGTAATTCGAAGATTCTATTTGTAATTCGAAGATTCCATTTGTAATTCGAAGATTCCATTTGTAATTCGAAGATTCCATTTGTAATTCGAATACTCCAATTGTAATTCGAAGATTCCATTTGTAATTCGAAGATTCCAATTGTAATTCGAAAAAGATCAATTGTAATTCGAAAAAGATCAATTGTAATTCGAAAAAGATCAATTGTAATTCGAAAAAGATCAATTGTAATTCGAAAAAGATCAATTGTAATTCGTAAAAGATCAATTGTAATTCGTAAAAGATCAATTGTAATTCGAAAAAGATCAATTGTAATTCGAAGATTCCAATTGTAATTCGAAAAATATCAACTGTATTTCCATTGATATTATTCGAATTACAATTGGAATCTTCGAATTACAATTGATCTTTTACGAATTACAATTGATCTTTTACGAATTAAAATTGATCTTTTTCGAATTACAATTGATCTTTTTCGAATTACAATTGGAATCTTCGAATTACAAATGGAATCTTCGAATTACAATTGGAGTATTCGAATTACAAATGGAATCTTCGAATTACAAAGGAAATCTTCGAATTACAAATGGAATCTTCGAATTACAAATAGAATCTTCGAATTACAATTGATCTTTTTCGAATTACATCTGTAAATGGTGTAGAGCGCTTTTAAGAATTTTTTGGGATTGTTTTTTTTTAAAGTACGTAAAAAAATAAAAATTTTGAAAAAAAAAATGAATTTTGGACCATTATTGAAGAAGTAAAAGAAGTTTGAGTAAAGGAACAAACTACCAATTTTTAAAAATTCGAAATTTACCGAAATTTTCGAAGAGTACTAAATACTGTAAAAAATTGGGAAAAACTAAAAAAAAATTTTTTCAAAGTGTCCGATTTGACATGGAATGCCCCATATATACTTTATGGGGTCCTAAATCAATATTTCGAGGTGTTACAAACGGAATGACAAACTTATATATACCCTCTATCACTAGAGTGGAGGGTATAAAAATTATGGGGCGTAAAAATTAATGGGGGTCGGTCATACATTGCACCCTTCTACACCATTTACAGATGTAATTCGAAAAAGATCAATTGTAATTCGAAGATTCTATTTGTAATTCGAAGATTCCATTTGTAATTCGAAAATTCCATTTGTAATTAGAAGATTCCATTTGTAATTCGAATACTCCAATTGTAATTCGAAGATTCCATTTGTAATTCGAAGATTCCAATTGTAATTCGAAAAAGATCAATTGTAATTCGAAAAAGATCAATTGTAATTCGAAAAAGATCAATTGTAATTCGAAAAAGATCAATTGTAATTCGAAAAAGATCAATTGTAATTCGTAAAAGATCAATTGTAATTCGTAAAAGATCAATTGTAATTCGAAGATTCCAATTGTAATTCGAAAAATATCAATGGAAATACAGTTGATATTTTTCGAATTACAATTGGAATCTTCGAATTACAATTGATCTTTTACGAATTACAATTGATCTTTTACGATTTACAATTGATCTTTTTCGAATTACAATTGATCTTTTTCGAATTACAATTGATCTTTTTCGAATTACAATTGATCTTTTTCGAATTACAATTGGAATCTTCGAATTACAAATGGAATCTTCGAATTACAATTGTAGTATTTGAATTACAAATGGAATCTTCGAATTACAAATGGAATTTTCGAATTACAAATGGAATCTTCGAATTACAAATAGAATCTTCGAATTACAATTGATCTTTTTCGAATTACATCTGTAAATGGTGTAGAAGCGCATTGTTTTTTCTCGCGAAAAAAAAAATCGCCAAAAAAATTTTTTCGAAAAAAAATTGTGTCTGTAATGTATTGCATTCTACATACATATTTTCATAAATTAATAGCAAAATAAAAAAAAAAAAAATGGAAAAAATATTTCGCAAAAAAATCGCGAAAAAAATTTCCGCGAATAAATTTTTTTTTGTATATTCAATAGAGTTTAGATGATAAAAATTTAGCAATTGTCTAAATAATATAAAAAAATATTTTTGTTTTTACTTAAAAATAAAAAAAAAACAAGTAAGAAAGTTATAGTCGGTCAAGACCGACCATATGATACCCTACACCAGTGTTTTCCGGAAAATGGGTTCCAAGTCCAAACATGGACCGATTGGATCTGTCTTTTTTTCGATATTTAATTAGTGTAGAAAACACACAGAGATCAAATTTTAGTGGAATTGGGTTATTTTTTTGTCAAAAGACCGATTTAACTGAATATCGGTCGAAATTTTTATATGGGGGGACTAAGTCCAAAAATGGTCCAATTATTTTCCGATTTGATCAGGCTACTAAAGTACACGTTTAACACCTAAAAATTAAATTTTTATCAAATATTTCCATTTTTATGAATTTTGATTAAATGAATATCGGGAGGGTGGTTTTATGGGGACTACCAGAAGGACTGACCCGATTCCTTTGAAATTTGGAATGGTGATTCGTACATACAATATTTGTTTACCTGCTAAATTTCAAAGCGATATCTGTTATAATACGGTTATTAGAGTCATTTAAGCTGAATCCAAAGGGGCGTTTGTATGGGGGTTAGGTCTTAACATGGACCGATTTTCTCCAATTTCAGTAGGCTTCGTCCTTAGGCCAAAAGATGCTTAAGTTTCAAATTTCAAGTCAATTGATTGAAAATTGCGACCTGTATCGTGCTTAAACCGATAGATGGACAGACGGACTGACGGACGGATGGACAGCGCTAAATCGACTCAAAAAGTAATTCTGAGTCGATCGGTATACTTGAAGGTAGGTCTAGGACCAATATTTCGGGTAGTTACAAACATCAGCACAAACTCATTATACCCTGTACCACAGAGTGGTGTAGGGTAGGGTGGATCGAATTTGGCTTTTTGGCGAATTTGGTTCCAGCTCACCGACAGATGTGTTGGAAAAGACCTAAAAACAATGTGGTTAAATTTTCATACAGATCGGTGGTTATCTTACGCTGCCGAAATGACGTTGAAAATCCGCGATTTCTTAAAAAATAGTATTTATTTTAAAAAATTGCCAAAATTACAAAAATCAGTTCATCTTCTTTTTTATTTCAGTCAATCTTTTTAATTCGATCATATTTTCTTTGAAAAAAATTTCAGCTTAATAGGACATTTTTAACCCCTCTAAAACGGTTGCCAAAAATGACCCATACATTTTGCACTAAACTCAAAACCACTAAATTTAAAAAAAAAAAAAAATTTTGATTTTAAGTTGCACAATCTAAAGTTTTTATTGCATTTATTTCAAGTATATATAAGTTCGTTTGACAAAAATTTTTTTTGAAAAAATACGAGATGAAGCAGGTCATATTTATTTATTATTATTTATCTTTATATTTATAAGTCTATTTTTATTATTAATTTACATTTAACGTCAACTTTTCATTAATCTTTTAAATTTAACTTATCAAATACAACAGGTTAGGTTAGGTTGTAAGTGGCTGCTGACGTTTTACGTCAACACACGTAGACTCTGAGGTCCATTGTGATACCACGGGATCGTAATAGGTTTCCCTACTAGTCCCTGTCGTTAAACCAGTTTGAGCTTCTTATGAAACTCCTTAGATGTTGTATTTTGACATCCGACAAATCAGAAAGATCGTACAGCTCCCTAGATCCCAGTGAAGCAAGTCGCTGACCAGAAAGTGCCGGGCAATGGCAAATAAAGTGTTCGATAGTTTCCAACTCCTCTTCATCCATGCAACTTCGGCAAAAGTCATTCGACGGCACATTTAACCGCTCTGCGTGCTTCCCTATAAGACAGTGTCCGGTAATTATAGAAACCACCGTCGAAATCTCTCCTCTTGGAAGCGATATCAGCTCACTTGTGCGCCCCTGATTAAGAGAAGGCCAAATCAGTCGTGTTGTCTCACACGTCCATCCATTTGCCCATCTTTGATTAGTCTCCGTCGCAGAACAAAGCCGTAGGTTTTGCTTGCAAGTTTCTAGAGGCATACCAACACATTCCAATTCTGTTGGAACCTGTAAGGTAGTTCCTAGTCTTGCAAGCTCATCGGCTTTGCAATTCCCTGGAATGTCTCTGTGCCCTGGGACCCATATGAGTCGTATGTTAAACTGCTTGGCCATCTCATTTAAAGACGTGCGGCAGTTAAGGGCAGATCTTGTTTTCAGAAACATTGAATCCAGGGACTTGACCGCGGCTTGACTGTCAGTATAGATGTTGACTGCGGTTGTAGACAAGACATTGCAGCTCAACCAGTCAGCCACTTCCTTTATTGCCAGCATCTCTGCCTGGTAAACACTGCAATGATCTGGCAATCTACGAGCCAGGCTCAATCCAAGCTCTTCCGAATAGACCCCAAAGCCCACTTGTTCGTGCAGCCTCGATCCATCTGTGTAAAAATTTATGGTAGCTCCACTACCCGGAGTATCCCCCATCCAAGACTCCCTGGATGGTATCATAGTGGTAAAGTGGCGCTCAAAGAGGCTCAAAGAGGGAGCACAGTCCACATTTTGTGGTATTGTTATCTTTTTCAAGATCGCGCTATGGCCACAATCACTGCTCCTCCATTGCAGCGTGCTATTAAGTCGAATTGCCGACGCAGCCGCATACTGCCTACCCAATATGTCCAAGGGTATCAGGTGAAGGAGGATTTCTAATGCAGCCGTAGGTGTAGTACGAAGAGCACCAGTGATGCACATTGACGCCATTCTCTGTACCTTCGTGATAAAGACAAAGTTCGCTTTTGTTTCCAAAGCAGGCCACCAGACAATGATTCCATACAGCAAAATTGGACGCACCACTGCTGTATAGATCCAATGAACGACTTGAGGGCTAAAACCCCATCGTTTTCCAATGGCCCTTTTACAGGAATACAAAGCAATCGTTGCTTTTCTCACCCGTTCCTCAATATTACGCCTGAAATTCAGCTTCCTATCTAGAAATACTCCAAGATACTTGGCTCCATCTGAGAAGGTGATTTCAGTACCGTCCAGAGAAATAGGATCAAAAGCAGGAATCTTATTTTTCCTTGTAAACAAAACAAGCTCTGTTTTACTGGGATTAACTCCTAGACCACAGTCTCTTGCCCATTTAGACAGATCTTTCAGAGAACCCTGAAGAATGTCCCGCAATGTTGGCAGATGCTTCCCCTTTACCGCTATCGCGACATCGTCAGCATATGCGATAACATGACAACCACGTGCTTCTAGAGATAGTAGCATTGAATTCAGTGCCAGGTTCCAAAGAAGCGGCGAAAGAACACCTCCTTGTGGTGTGCCCCTATTGACAAATCGAGATATGACGGACGCTCCCAATTCAGACGTTATACGTCTATTGGCAAGTAGGTTTTCCACCATTAAAACGATTTCACGCTTTACTCCCAGACCAGACAATGCCAATATTATCGATTCTGGAATGACATTATTAAAAGCCCCCTCAATATCAAGAAAGGCCACCATAGTGTACTCCTTTACCGAAAGCGATCTCTCGATGGTACCAACGAGCTCATGAAGAGCTGTTTCCGTTGATCGTCCCTTGCTGTATGCATGTTGCTTTGTCGAAAGCAACCTCGGGTCAATCACTCTACGCAAATATGAGTCTATCATTCGTTCCATTGTCTTTAACAAAAAAGAAGACAGACTAATTGGTCTGAAATCCTTCGGAGCTGTGTGGGAACTTTTCCCAGCCTTCGGGATAAATACGACTCTGGTATCCCTCCACTTTAAAGGAATATACGACCAGTTGATGCATGCTGTGTATAGATTATACAGCAACGGGGCTACATAGTCCAACACTTGCTGCAACTCAGCCGGGATTATACCATCAGGTCCCGGGGATTTATAGGGCCTGAAGCTTTTTATCGCCCAGATTAATGTTGGCATATTTATTATTTCCGAAGCAATTTCAGATGCTTGGGCGTCAGAACGTTCCAAAGCTTGAAACGGCGTCATGGAATTGCCCGGAAAATGCGTGTTTAAAAGGACCACACCCCATTAGGATCTTTCAGGTATCCTAGGGTGCAAGGAGAAGAAGCCAGAACCTTGCGCAGCCTGGATGCCTCAGAAACGTCTTCTATGTTTCCACAGAAGTTTTTCCAAGAATCACATTTTGCATTTCTGATCATCTTTTTATAACTCTTAAGTTGCAGCCTGTATGCAGACCAGTCCTCGTCCGCTCTTGAAAATTTAGCCTTATTAAAGAGCTTTCTGCAGGAATCTCTGCTCGTCTGCAACTCATTTGACCACCAAGGTGGCTTTTTTTTCCCTCTAGGCTTTGCAGAAGGGCAAGACGCATCCAGGCACCTATTACAAACATTTGTTATATGGTCAACCAGACAGTCAATTTCCGCTAAACTATGCGGTTCAGATAGGGGTACTTCATCCAAAAGCAAAGAAAAAGTCTCCCTATATTTCACCCAGTTTGTTCTTCTCAGATTTCTAGAGACTGTCTCAACCGGGGCACGCTCCCTGAGTAAAAACTCAATGTAGCGATGATCTGAGAAAGAATGCTCTTCCAAAACTCTCCAGTCATCAATTCTGTCAGACAATGTATCTGATACAAGTGTTACGTCAAGAACCTCTTGCCGCGTACTTGTAACGAAAGTTGGTTCACTACCCTTGTTACAAATATACAGGTTAGTGCTTAACAAAAACTCCAAAAGTGATTCGCCTCTATCATTTGTGTCTGTACTACCCCATATCGAATGATGTGCATTAGCATCACAGCACACTAGTAACTGGTGTCCCCTAGATTCAGACTCCCGAATCAGACCGCCAACCTTCTCCGGGGGTATTGGCCCCGGATTAGGAAAATACGCAGAGGCGAGCCAAATAGATTTCCCATGAAGCTCTAAGCTAGCCGCTGTAACATCCATATCACTAAAAGTTGATAAAAAGAATATGTTTAAGCCATTTTTCGCCAAGATGCAGGCTCTTGGTGAGCCCTCACCTTTGGCAACCATCAACTTAAACCCAGGGGTCTTCAATCCGCAAACCCTGCCACCCCGCACCCAGGGCTCTTGGATAAAAACCAAGTCAACTGCTCCTGTCGTCAGGCGCAGCAATAGTGCAGCTGAGGCTGCCTTACAGTGATGGAGGTTTATTTGTAGGAACCGCAACATCTTGCTTTTTTTCCACCATCCTTTCCACCACCGTGTTATTGGCTTCATCCTCCGTGTTATCATAGAGGTCGCATTCGTCCCCAGATTCGGTTTCGAATAAGCCAGATATGTGTCCCATCTGTTCTGAATCGGAGGCAACAGAACTCTCCGAATTCCTCACTGCATGGGCCTCGTCCTGAATGTCACCCATAGTGGCATCAGCTTTATCCTCCATGCCATCACAGAGGTCGCATTCGTTACCAGATTCGGTTTCGAAAATGCCAGATGCATCTCCCATCAGCCTAGAATCGGTCAGCTGAATATCAACCTTTTCCAGATTCTCCTCCCCAGCCGACTCTGCCACTGGCTTGTCTACTTCCAAAAAAGGCTTCTGGTCGCCCTTGTAGACATTGACTCTTATATGAAAAAAGCCAAATCTAATAATGCCGTCAGTCCTGGCTAAAAGCGGAAGCGATTCCTCATTAACCAAGACCACTGCTTGACGACGAGCGCCCTCCATCTCACCCAATCTGGCAATTTGCCAATTCTGAGTTGGAAGGTCAGGATTGCAGACTTTTATCATCTTTAGAATCACCGCAGTGTCACTTGTAGCCATTGGGATCCATGCATGAGCTCTGGGTTGCGAGGGGATATCATGTTTTTCCACAACGTCCAGTCTGGCTCCAGGCCATAACTCTCCCACTTGGCTAATGGCAACCTTAAACACGGCTGCGGATCTTTCGTTTCCAAAAGCAACGAGTTTTACTCGCCCCTGATACCAACCTGCGTTGACAGTAGTAGGGAGAAAATCAGGCATACTCTCAAGAAGCCTATAGTAGATTTCATTTAGTTTAGTTTCAACTAAACTCCACTTGTCCCTTGGAATACTACAATCCCCATTTTGCCTGTTTATCACAGCCCTAACGAAGTTACCTTTCACCACTTCACTAAAAGACTGAGTCCAGACGTTGCCGGTCACCTTAGATCTTTTAGGTAAAGGTTTCTCGTCGGGCGAGCGCAACCTTTTACCAGACTTCGATGACGAGGCCGAAACAGCGCTCTGTTTGTCAGATGCGCGCATTGCCGAAAGTTTGTCCTGTTCTTCAATGACTCCTTTCGCCCATGATAGCGACGCCCTCTCACGTTCGGAGAGCTTCGTTCCATCGAGTTGGCTTAGTCTGTTAATTATTTTCAAACAAAGCCTTCTCTGGTTGTGCCTGACCTTTGATGGCTTAAGTTTCTTTTTCTTTTTACCACCAATATTAGGCTGAGCACCCCTACCAGAATCAAGGCCGGACTTCAAGGTCGCAACCCTAAGACCAGTGCTAGGACCAGCACTAGTCGGTGAGGCAGAGCCTCGAACTAAATCGGTATCATTTGTGTCCATATTTTCATTTTCCTTGATGTGGTAATGAAAATATCACAAAAATACCTATTACGAACAAACCTATTACGAACAATTTTAGTAATTCAATTTATAGCACGGAGTTAAAATAAAACACGTCCACACTCGTCAACAGTTGAACGAATTATATAAATACAACACTGCGTGTATATTTGAATTTAACGGACATAATTTGAATATTCGATACTCATACTATTTTTTGCAACTATTATACTTTTTATTTTAATACTTATTTTTTACAACCAAACACATTTTGGTGTACAGAATTGCTATAAAAGGCGCATCATTTGCAAATATAATTCAATAAGCTTTTTGGTCTTGCACAAGAAGGTTCTTCGTCTAGGCATATATACATGTCCAGACAAGCCCTTCATAAATCTAAAAAGTTTTGATAAATAAATGTATATTTTAAAATTGAAAATACGAAAGTGTTGTTTATTTTTTTAAATAATACATGAATTTTTATAATCTTCGAAATAAGATTATTACAGAGATTCTTAAACAGCGCGTGTAACGGTCTGTTTCCAGGACATTTTGGGAAAATTGCACTTTTTTATTAAAACTCAACATTTTTAGTTAAAAACTGTTCATTTTACACTAGATTTATTATAAATTATAAAACTTAATATAGAAATGTTGGATTTTAAGAAATTCTTTAACCCTAAACAACTTTGTGCCCTAAATGACCCATGATGAACAAATGCATCTAGCAATAAACCGCTTTTGGCGGGCGACTAACCATTAGGAACATATTTTTTTAGTTAAAAATGGGATCGTGAGTAAAGATGGGAGCGTGGGTAGAGATGAGAGCGTGAGTGAATTTGACCAACTCACGCTCACGAAGAAAAATAAAAATTCACGCAGGAAATTTTTTAAGTTTGTATGCAGGATCACGTGAGCGAAACATATATTTAACTCGTTCACGCTCACGAAAACTCAATATAACTATATTTTGACGTGTTTTATTTTTCTGTCACCATAAAATATCATGCAAACTCACGAAATTTCACTCACGTTTACGAGTGAATCACATGAAAATTGTGCCACGAGTGCATTTGTACAAATTATATTTTTAATGCAAAATAAAAAAGGGATCCATATATTTTATTTAAACAAGTTTATATATTATTTCCCGTTTAAATGCACCCACCCCGAAAGCATTATCCCCTTCAATCCCAGAATGCAGCAAGTAAATATTCTATTGAATTTATTTAGCAATATTCTTGTTTAAATGTGAATTACTTTTTAAGTCAAATATAAATAAATGGTTAATGGTGGGTACGGAAAAAGCTTTAAGGGTGGGTGCATTTAAGCGGGAATACTATTTGAATGCTATTTGAACTTGTTTTGTTTCATTTGCATTAAAAATATAATTTTTAAAATTGCACTGTAAAACGTGAGTAAAATTTCGTGAGTTTGCATGATTTTTTATGGTGACAAAAAAATTAAACACGTCAAAATTCAGCTTGAGTAAGATTAAAATGTGACACTCATGTAACCCTGCGAAAAATGTATGGAAAATTCAAAAATTTCTTGCGTGAGAAATCTTTTTTTCTTCGTGAGCGTGAGTTGATCGAATTCACTCACGCTCCCATCTCTACTCACGCTCCTATCTGTACTCACACTCCTATTTTTAATTGAAAAAATATGTTCCCAATGGCTATTCGCCCGCCTAAAGCGGTTTATTGCTCGATGCATTTGTTCATCATGGGTCATTTTGGGCCCATAGCTGTGTAGGGTTAAAGAATTTCTTAAAATCCAACATTTTTATATTAAGTTTTATAATTTATAATAGATCTAGTGCAAAATGAAAAGTTTTTAACTAAAAATGTTGATTTTTTAAAAAAAAGTGCAATTTTCCCAAAAAGTCCTAAAAACAGACCGTTACACGCGCTGTTTAAGAATCTCGTATTTTTTCAAAAAAAAATTTTGTCAAACGAACTTATATATACTTGAAATAAATGCAATAAAAATTTTAGATTGTGCAACTTAAAATCAAAAAAAAAAAAATGTTTTAAATTTAGTGGTTTTGAGTTTAGGGCAAAATGTATGGGTCATTTTCGGCAACCGTTTTAGAGAGGTTAACAATGTCCTATAGAGCTGAAATTTTTTTCTAAGAAAATATAATCGAATTGAAAAGATTGACTGAAATAAAAAAGAAGATCAAGTGATTTTTATAATTTTGGCAATTTTTTAAAATAAATACTATTTTTTAAGAAATCGCGGATTTTCAACGTCATTTCGGAAGCGGAAGATGACCACCGATCTACATGAAAATTAAACCACATTGTTTTTAGGTCTATTCCAACACATCTGTCGGTGAGCCGGAACGAAATTCGCCAAAAAGCCAAATTCGATCCACCCTAGTGTAGGTTAACAATCCCGAATATCGCTAATACATACGCTAACTTTGAAAAAAAATTATATTACAATACACTCAAAATAAACTCTGTTAAATTACAGAGATACTCTGCTGAGCCATCAGAAAATACCGTAGATTTCCAACCAGCAAGATTTATTCGATATATATGTTTGTAATTCACCTGGACAGGTTGGTAGCGGATTTTGGCTCGAGTTAATTTGAAATGAACAACTGTCTCAAGCTCTATGAAAGGGTCAAGGAAAAGAAATTTGGAGATTTTTTTTTAAAAAATTCTTGAACGTAGGAAAAAATATAAATTTTTTGTAAATTTCAAATACCGATAACTCGAACACCGTTTGACGGATTCTTGTTGATATTTGTGTTCAGCGCATCAAAATTAATAAATGTGACATATTTTTTTAAATTTTCCAAAATCCAAAACTTTGATCGCCGGGAGCCTCATGTCCGAATCCGATTGACCTCAAATTTCTACCCAATAGGTTTTAGGCCTAGGAGTATAAAAATTTGCTCAAACGTTCAAAATCCGAAAAAAAAAACTTTTTTACCATTCCAAAAATGCCAGTCTAATGTGGAGTATTGTTTTTTTTTAAATCTATGCATTTCTTTTTTGTTTGTAGACTTTGGAAAAGAAAAGAAGAAGTAATGTTTATATAGCCGAGTAAATGTTTTTTTTTTGTTTTCTTCTTTACTCTGGAACTCTTGTAATTTCTTTTTTCCTGGTTCATTGATATTTTTATTTTCAGTTTTGCTGCTTGGTTTATTATTTATGTTTGTTTGGCAGACAAAAAATACAATACACACATTCAAACATTCAGGATACATTCTCATACAATTTCTATTTTAAATGCACCTTCCATTTGTGTACCCTACACTAAAGGATAAACAGTGTATCAAATAAAATACATATATTGTTAAAA
The DNA here is from genome assembly GCA_963921195.1 of Pegoplata infirma. Classification (NCBI taxonomy): domain Eukaryota; kingdom Metazoa; phylum Arthropoda; class Insecta; order Diptera; family Anthomyiidae; genus Pegoplata; species Pegoplata infirma. The sequence goes on along the minus strand of CAWUER010000672.1, from coordinate 268,168 downwards.
GAAATAACAGAAAGTGAGAAAAATGTTTCAGAATCGGAACTTATTTGTAAATCAAAATTTCAGAAAAATGTTTCAGAATCTCAGACTTTTTCTATATAGAAAAAGTATCTCAGAATCTGAGACTTTTATATAAAGAAAAAATCTCTCATTATCTGAGACTTTTTCTACATAGAACAAATGTCTCAGAATCTGAGACTTTTTCAGATTCCGAGACATTTCTATATAGAAAAAAAGTCTCAAATCTTAGACTTTTTCTGTATAGAAAATCTGAAGCGAAAAAAACTGGAAATCTAAAGAGAAACAAGTAAAAAAGTTAAATTCGGCCTTGCCGAATGTAGTGATACCCTCCACAATTTCAAAAAGATTATTGAAAAAAACTTTATAAAAGGAAATTACATTTGAAAAAAAAAAAATTAAAAAAAAAAAAATTTCCGCGAAAAAAATTTTTGTTAAAAAAAAATCCGCGATTTTTTTCTTTTTTTTGTCAAAAAATATGTTCGTTCTTGTTAAAATACCATTTAGTGTTCAATTATGTTCACACTAGCTATACCCGGTCCGCGTTGCTGGTCCTAAGAAAAAATCGGTTTTATGTCGCATCTTAATTTAAATATAGTGTCGGACAAAATTAAAGAACGGGTCCTGGCCCAGCTAGTAACCTTTGGTTCCACCCTCGGTTAGCACTATCTATAGAGAAATCTCAATAAAATCGGTTCAGCCGTTTTTGCGTGATTTCGGAACAGACAGACATAACGTTAAGTATAGTACAAAGGGGCGTGTCATTTAACGCATTTTTATCAATTCGTGATAGTCTAAAGTTCCATGCTGCATCCTCGATTAGTACTATCTGTGCTGCAAATTTCATTGACATCAGTTTTGCCGTTTTTGTGTGGTTGCGAAAGAGGAGGAAATAACTTTTTATTTATGAAAAACGGGAGTGACATTTTATAACCTTTTGCCGAATCGCGCTCTTTATATGACCTACAGTTCCCGCTCGATTAGTTCTATCAGTAGTGACAGATTCGGCTTATTCGTTTTTGCGTGATTTCAAAACAGACAGATATAACGTTCAGTATAAATCTAAGGGGCGGTGCAATTTACGCCTCTTTGTTCAATCATGGTCAGTATAGTATAAAGGGCGTTGCAATTTTGATCCTTTTTCCAATAACGATCTTATATGGCCTACATATGCATTTGGTTAGCACTGTATGTTGTGAAAATGTCAAGAGAATCGGTTTAGCGGTTTTTGCGTAATTGCGAAACAGGCAGACAACGTCCAGTATAGTACAAATGGGCGTGGCATTTTACGCTCCTTTTTCCAATTGTATATAGTTCCGCACTCGGCCTATAGTTCCGCACTCGGTTAACACCATCAGTGCTGAAAATTTAATTAAAATCGAATCAACAGTTTTTGGGTTATTGTGGAGAATGCAGAAATAACTATCAATTCAATTACAAAGGGGCATGGCATTTTACGCTCATTTGTCCGATCACGCTCTAATTTGGCACGTAGGTAGTACTTCGTTAGTACTATCGTTGGTTTAAATTTCATCAAAATCGGTCTATCCGTTTTTGTTATATATAGATGTCATTAGTGGTGGAATGTAAAAATTTGATTTTGCCACGCCCCTCCGCCCACCGACAGAAAATAAAAAATCTGACCGCACAGTGTTACTCCCCAGGCTATTCTGAATATTTCCTGAAAATTTCATCAAGATCGGTCCAGCCGTTTTCGAGTCCATACGGAACATACATACACACATACATACATACATACACACATCCATTTTTATATATATAGATATGTCAACCAGAAGCCGAATTAAAGCATTTTGTATTTTTAGGTTATGTTGAATGTACTGAAATTTTTGAGGTGTGCTTACATTTTCGTTCATAACTTTTGAACCGCTGAACCGATATCGCTCAAATGCAATACCAAACTTCTCGGGAGAACTTCCAATAAATATGTTAAGTTTCAGTCATCTCTGTGCAATATTTTGTCCGCTACAGCATTTTCCACAGACAGACGGACAGACGGACAGACGGACATCGCTAGAATGTCTTAAAATCGATCGGGCATTATGAATATATATACTTTATCGGGTCCCAGACCGATATTTCGATGAGTTACAAACGGAATGACAAACTTATATATACCCTCTATCACTAAGTGGAGGGTATAAAAACTGGGTGAAATATAGGGATACTTTTTCTGGGCTAGCCTGAGCCGCATAGTTGGGTGGAAATCTGGTTGACCATATAACAAATGTTAGCAATAGGTCCCTAGATGCGTCCTGACTTTCTGCAAAGTCCAGGAGCAACAAAAGCCACCTTGGTAGTCAAATGAGTTGCAGAAGAGCAGATATTCCTAAAGAAAGCTCTTTAATAAGGCAACGTATAGGCTGCAACTTAAGAGTATTCTTCTTTATTCCTCTACTCTTGACAGAGCATAGTGACATAACATACATATATATATACATATACATTTTAGTATTAAATATAAAAAAATTAAAATTCATTCATAAAATCGCTCCATGGTACCCTCTCTTCTAGCAATATGTCCGAAGTATTTTAAATATGACCTGCTGATACGTTTCATTAATCGATCAGTTACATTTAGTTCTTCCAAGATTGAAACATTTGTACGAAACTCAATCCAGGAAATCCTTAAGAGTAATAAGAAGATAATCAGATTTTCCAAATGTGATTCTTGGAAAACTTCTGTGGAAACATAGAAGAAGTTTCGGAGGCATCCACGCAGCGCAAAATTCTGGCTTCTTCTCCTTGTACCCTGGGATACCTGAATGATCATAATGGGGTGTGGTCTACACATCAAGTGTCGGACTATATAGCCCCTTGGCTGTGTAATCTCTATACAGCATGGATAAACTGGATGTACCTATAATCCTTTAAAATGGAGGGATTCTAGAGTCGTTTTTATTCCGAAGGTTGGGAAAAACTCCAACACAGTTACGAAAAACTGCAAACCAATAAGTCTTAGGACTTATATTTGCATAGAGTGATGGAGCCGAGGTTACTTTCGACTAGGCAACATGCATACAGCAAGGGTATATTAATGGAAACAACTCTTCATGAGCTCGTTGGTACCATCGAGTGATCGCTTTTGGTAAAGGAGTACACTATGGTGGCCTTTCTTGATATAGAGAGGGCTTTTAATAATGTCATTCCAGACTCCATAATTGTGGCATTTCCTGGTATGGAAGTTAAGCATTGGATCGCTTAAATGGTGAAAAATCTACTTAATAATGGACGTATACCGTCTGAATTCAATGCGTCTATCAGATCCCGATTTGTTAACAGGGGCACACCACAGGGAGGTATTTTTTCGCTACTTTTTTGGAACCTGGCACTGAAATCAATGCTGCTCTCACTAGAAACACGTGGTTGTCATGTCGTCGCATATACTGACGATAACACAATAGCGGCAAAGGGAAAACACCTGCCAACGTTAAGGGACATTCTTCAGGGTTCTTTGCAAGATCAGTATAAATGGGCAAGAGACTTTGTTCTGGGAGTTAATCCAAGTAAAACAGAGCTTGTCTTGTTTACAAAGAAAAAAAAAAAAACCTGCTTTTAATCCTATTTCTCTGGACGTCACTGAAATCGCCTTCTTAGATGGATTCAAGCAACAATTGTTGCCATATCGCGATCTTAAAGAAGATAACAATACCACAAAATGTGGACTGTGCTCCCTCTATGAGCCGTTTTAAGCGCCACTACAATACCATCTAGAGAGTCTTGGATGAGGGTAGTACTTAAAATCTCCATAAATTTTTACACAGATAGATCGAAGTTAACGAACAAGTGTGCTTTGGATTGTATTCGGAAGAGCTTGGGTTGAGCCTAGCTTGAAGATTACCAGATTATTGCAGTGTTTACCAGGCAGAGAAGTTGGCAATAAAGGAAGACGCTGACTGGTTGAGTTGCAACGTCATGTCTACAGCAGCAATCAATATATATTCTGAAAGCCAAGCCGCAGTCAAGCCTCTGGAGCAGTGTTGTCAGGTTGTTTGGGGAATTCCCCCCCAAAAAACCCCTAAATCGACTTTGACTTACCATAACTTTTAAAATAAACTTTGTATAGTTTAGATTATGGTCAATTTAGCTTCTCCAGCATTTTTTCTATTAGACTAATCCATTAAACAAAGTAAAACGTGTAATAGATTTACTTTATTAAACGTTTAATGAGTTGACATTCTTATAACGAAAATGTTGGAAAACCCAAAAATTCCAATTTTGGAAAAATCCGATCATTATGTAAAAAGTTATGATAAGTCAAAGTCTATTTAGGGGTTTTTCTGGGGGGAAAACCTCCTAAAAACTTGACAACACCGCCCTGGAGTCAATGTTTCTGAAAACAAGATCCGCCATAAACTGCCGCACGTCTTTAAATGAGATGGCCGAGAAGTTTCATATATGACTGATATGCGTTTTAGGGCACATAGACCAAGGATGCTACGCCTCTATAAGGATGATTAAAAGTTGGAATAAGTTTTATAATTATTTTTTATCCCACTTTTTATTCCATTTTTTATCCCGTTTTTGTTAACACTTGCATTCCCGAAATTATCCCAGGGAATAATTATCCCAGGGAATAATTATCCCAGGGGATAATTATTCCAGGGGATAATTATTCCAGAGGATAATTATTCCAAAAATAACATCAAAAAATGGAATAATTATCCTCTGGAATAATTATCCCCTGGAATAATTATCCCCTGGGATAATTATTCCCTGGGATAATTTCGGGAATGCAAGTGTTAACAAAAACGGGGTAAAAAAATGGAATAAAGAATTAAAAAAATGGAATAAAAAGTGGGATAAAGAATAATTATAAAACTTATTCCAACTTTTAATCATCCTTATAGAGGTGTAGCATCCTTGACATTGACATTCTAGGGAATTGCACAGCCGACGAGCTTATAAGACAGGAAACTATCTAACATCCAACAGAATTGGAATGTGTTGGCTTGCCTTTAGAAACATCCAAGCAAAATCTATGGCTTTGTTTTCGGCGGAGACTAATCAGAGATGGACACGTGGATGGACGTGTGAGACTTCCTGGTATGTGATAAAAATCGAAAACGAAATCGAACGATATTTCAATCGAGTGTATTTTGTTTAATAAAAAGAAAATTTAGTTGGTTACATTATTTACAGATTCAGTTAAATCAGAAGTATACTTGTGAGTCATCAAATTTTTTTTCTTAGTTTTCAGAACCTTAAATATTGACCGTTGAAATGTTGATCGTTTTCATTATCGATTTCCATCACACCCCTATTCATGACAGATTTGACTTTATCTTAATCAGAAGCGCACAAGTGCGCTAAAATCACTTCCAAGAGGTGATGTTTTGACGGAGGTTGCTGCAATTACCGGACACTGTCTTATAGGAAAGCAGGAGTTGCATGGATGAGGAGTTGGGAACTTTCGAACACTTCATCTGTCATTGCCCGACACTTTCAGGCCAGAGACTTGCTTTACTGGGATCTAGGAAGCTGCACGATCTTTCTGATTTGTCGAATGTCAATATTCAATATTTGAGGAGTTTCAAAAGAATCTATGTCTATGATTCCATTGGTAATTCTAAAAAGATCAATAGAAATTCAGTTGATATTTTTCGAATTACAATTGGAATCTTTGAATTACAATTGGAATCTTCGAATTACAAATAGAATTTTCGAATTACAAGTAAAATCTTCGAATTACAAATGGAATCTTCGAATTACAAATGGAATCATCGAATTACAATTAGAATCTTCGAATTACAAGAAAAATCTTCGAATTACAAGAAAAATCTTCGAATTACAATTGATCTTTTACGAATTACATCTGTAAATGGTGTAGACTAATACTTATCTATGGTGCCCTTGTGTGGTGGAGATCAGTAAATAAGAAATCATATCTCTGCAACCTACAGAACGTACAACGACTGACATGTGTGAGTATCACATGACACCTCAGGCCGGCCTGGAAGTGAATAAGAATCTGAAAAGTTTTCTGAACTTGGAAAAATGTCTATAAAGGAAAAATGTCTCAGAATCTGAAAATTTTTCTATATGGGGAAAAATGTCTCAGAATCTGAAATTTTTTCCATACTAAAAAAATGTCTCAGAATCTGAGAAGTTTTCAATACAGAAAAATTACACAGAAAAATGTCTCAGAATCTAACAATAAGACATTTTCTATAGGGAAAATATCTCAAAATCTGAGACTTTTTCTATAGAAAAAACGTCTGGTAATCTGAGACTTTTTCTGTAGAAAAAATGTCTGAGAAAAAGTGTCTCAGAATCTGAGAATTTTTTGATACGGAAGAATCTGAAAATTTTTTTTATGGAAAAATTCGACTTGCCGAATCAATGAATAGCCTCCACAATACCGCAAGAATGTGTGAGAAACTTGGCACAAAAGTATTTCAAAATCTGGAAATCGAAGATTCTGTGTCTCCCTTGAAGGGCTCAAACAAGTTCCTTATTACAAATCCTAAATATTTCTATATATTTTGAAATAGTCTGATGATTTTATGTTGTAGTGGTGTGGTTCGGTTTTTTTTATTTTATTTTGCATGTGCAACTTAACATGTTTATGCATGGGCAAACATGCATATTACATGTGCCATGTGTCTGGTGCTGTCTGTGTTTTAACCAGGCTATAATATGGTAGTTTTGGAAACTCCTTTTAAAAGCACAGAAATAAATATATAAAATATTTTCGACTCAAGAGCCTGCTGAACTTGATATAAATATGTATGTATGTATGTCTGAATTCTTTTTTTTTATGTTTTCGTTTCTTTTAAACATAAATAATAAATTGCAACGGTAGCTGTGTGTTAAAGAAATGGCAAAAGAAGAAGAAAAACCAATTAAAAGCGCATAAGACTTCATTTGGAAACATTCCTTTTTGCCATCTACTGCATACTTGTCTACTTTGCCCAGCACACCTTTTTATTTTGCCCACCGAAAGAGTAGAACTTTGACATGCAATTATGTTTACCAGGCACGTACGCAGGAATTTATTTTGGGGGGGGCCCAAAAATTTTTTTTTTCAAAATTTTGTTTTTTCGCTTGAACATTTTTTCACTTACATTTTTTTTACATTTTTAGAAAACAAAACATTTATTTTAAATTTAAGATAAAAAACCCAATAAGCAATTTTAAAATTCAAGTTCAAATCAAGTATAAAACAAGTGTAAATCAACCCCTAAATTCCAGTCCCTTCTTGATTTATACTTGAATTACACTTGAATTCAATAGCATACTCCAGCAAAACGGACACTGGAATTCAAGCCATGTTTTTACTGCCTTTTCCCTGGTTTTCAAGCGTAAAACAGCGCTTGAATTCAAGTATCCGTTTTGCTGGAGAATGCTATTGAATTAAAGTGTAATTCAAGTATAAATCAAGCATAGACTGGAAATAAGGGCTTGATTTACACTTGATTTATATGATTTGCACTTGAATTTTAAATGTGCTTATTGGGAAGGAGTTTTTTTTTTTTTTTTTTAAAGAATTTGAAAATTTAGGCAACTTTTCTTTAAAAAATCTCAAAAATACCTTACGAGTAAAAACTGAAAACTATGGGACACCTTTTTGAATTGTTCATAAATTTTTTCATAGTTTTTTGATTATAAACCATATTTATTAGGGTATTCAATCGATTAACCGTTAATCGGTTAACCGATTAATTTTGGTCGATTAACTGTTCGAATAATTTAAAATTGCCAATTTTCAAATAACAAATAAACCGATTAATTTGTGTCGATTAACCGATTAACCGAAATTTCTTTTTTTTAATTACTTTTGGTTATTTTTTGCTGTTTAAGGCTATGCAAAATACGGTTCTGCTTAAAGAAGTTTAGGTATTAAAAAAATAAATCAAACTCTCTTTTATCAATGTGTAAAATTGTCGTCAAGAAAATATTTTATCGAGTCCCTAAAAATATATTTCCCTTTAAAAAAAATAACTTGGTGACCCTAGCCAATTTGTTATACATTTCCAGCACAATAAATTTTTCTAATAGTTTTTCATGCTCGTAATCTGAATCTGGCCTTAGAGCTGATCTATCTGAACTTGAGATATTTAGGATTTCGATTTACAATACTGATCTTTTAAAAAAAGTGAGTCCAGTTTCCAACTATAAATTGGTAAATTTATACAAATTCAAATAATTTACTACTATAAATTGTGTAAATTTTCAATAATTTTTCAGTAGTAAACTGAAATCATTTTCATAAGAGTGTGAATAATCTCAGATTTTTGCAATGTTTGGGACCCTATAAAACCGCGAAATATTTTTAGATGTGGAAATAGTTTAGCACATCTGAAAAAAATACTTTTGGAATCCTTCAGATATCTTTTTTAATCACGGAGATATTCACCGATGAAATTATTGTAATTTTAGCACTAATTTGGAAACCAAACAATTTTTTTAAATATTTTTATAGCAACTTTTCTTTTTTATAAAAATAGCTTTATTTTTTTGCATTTTTCACATTGAATTGGGCCAAATTTGTCATTTAATTATGAGGGATATTTTTCACGTTGGCGTCATTTTGGATTGGGGTCATTTTTCAGGATGCCATACAAAAATTCTTTACTTGGGCTGAGATTGTTGGGGATATTTGAAGCTTTGGCATAGGGGATATGCATTTCTTGTTTATAATAAGATTTTTAAAAGTACATACATACAATTCGTGGTTTTATATTCAATTTAAATTTTAAATTAATATTATTCGGTTAATCGAATAATTCAAATTTAACCGATTAATAACCGATTAAATCTCAACCCCGATTAATTATTTGCTCGATTAACCGATTGAACAAGAACCTCGATTAATTGAATACCCTAATATTTATGCATAAAACTTCTAAGAGCATTTTTGGTATACAAAATTCTCCAATTCTAAGATACATATCATCGTAATAAAATCAAAGATACTGAAACATTTTTGGAACGAAAGACGGCGACACGAAATAACTCCCACATGAAATAACTCCCACGAAATAACTCCCAATGAAATAAATCCCACCAAAAATGAAATATGTCCCAATGGAGAAAAAAATGAAATAAGTCCCAACCACAATGAAATAACTTCCACCTACAAAATGAAATAAGTGCCAATGAAATAACTCCCATTAATAATGAAAGAACTCCCAATAACAATATTTAGAAATCTCAACAAAAATTAAACAAACAATAAGGGAAAATATATCAGTTAAGTCGAGAACGAGGATCCTGATGTTACTTTCGGTACAATACAAACAAGTTATAATAACTGCCAAATGCGAAACTTGACGTCTGATTTGTTTGTTTTTCAGAGTTTTTCGAAAACATGCAAAAATACATCGAGTGTTCTATTTGGCTTGCTTCGGTTACATTCAAACATCGCGGCGATGTTTTGCAACAATTTTTAATACCAATTTTTCGCTTGCGGTCCTTTTTGCGACAAATTTGTATGTTACCGAAAATGTAAAAGATTTAATTACAACCTGTCGCAATAAGCGCCGTATGCGAAAATTTGGTAACAAAAATCGCCGCGATTTTTGGTACCAAATTTTCGCCGCGATTTTTGGTACCAAATTTTCGCATGCGGCACTTATTGCGACAAATTTGTATGTTGCCGAAAATTTAAAAGATTTAATCAGATCTTATTGTAAAAAGCGCCGCAGGCGAAAATTTTCGCATGCGGCGCTTATTGCGACAGGATCTGATTAAATCTTTTAAATTTTCTTTATTGCGACAAATTTCTATGTTACCGAAAATTTAAAAGATTTAATCAGAACTTGTTGTAAAAAGCGCCGCAGGCGAAAATTTGGTACCAAAAATCGCCGCGATTTTTGGTACCAAATTTTCGCCTGCGGCGCTTTTTACATCAAGTTCTAATTCAATCTTTTAAATTTTCATCTGCAGTGCTTTTTTTCAACAATCTTGTATATTATCGAAAAACTTTCTATGTTATCGAAAACACAACACGTTGGATAACTTTTGCGTTCTTCGTTTTTTGACAACAATTTTTTATTCTAACGAAAACATTTTCGGCTGCAGTGCGCTCTTCCACAAAAATCCTTGTAAGTTTTGGTAGCAAAATTTCGAAAACATACAAATTTGTTAAAAAAGCACTTCGTCCTAAAATTTGGTACCAAAATCACAAAAAATTTTAATTTATTAATAATAATATTCTATAAGTCAAAATGTTCCAGATACTTTCACCAACAACGAAACAATAGTGGGAGTTATTTCATCGCTATTGTAGTGGGAGTTCTTTCATATGAAAGAACTCCCACCGAAAAAATTATGAAATAACTCCCATCAAAAATGATAAAAGTCCCACTAAATTGGGAGTTATTTCATATGAAATAACTCCCAACTTTGTATGGAGTTTTTTTGGGACTTATTTCATTTTTTAGGTGGGAGTTATTTCATGTGGGAGTTATTTCGTGTCGCCCGAAAGACTCCTTAAATTTTAGGACATATTTTTAGTTCTACAGTTTTTGAACAAAAAACATTATAACTCCAAGACATTTTAACCATAGAAAATTTTTTACTTTACTTACGATTTAAAACATTTTTCGCATAGAAAATTTTCAAATTTTGAGACATTTTTTGTACAAGAAAACTCTAAAACTCTGAGCAATTTTTCGTGTAGAAAAATTCTCTGATTATAAACATTTTTCGTATAGAAAAATTCTTATATTCTGAGACATTTTTTTTATAGAAAAACTCTGAGGTTTTAAGAAAAAGGTGTTTTCATTTTGAGACATTTTACTTATAGAAAAATTCTCCATTTCTGAAACATTTTTCGTGAAGAAAAATTCTTAGATTCTGAGTTATTTTTAGTACAGAAAAACTTTCAGATTCTTAGACATTTATGGTATAGAAAAAGCTCTCAGCTTTTGAGACACTTTTCGTAAAAAAAAAATTTTAGACTCTGAGACATTTTTCGTATGGAAAATTTTGAGATTATCTGAGATATTTTTTGTATTGAAAAATTCTCAGATTCTGAAAAATTTTTCGCATTGAAAAATTCTTAGATTCTGAGATATTTCTCGTATAGTGAATTTGTCTATACGAAAAATCTCAGATTTGTATAGAAAATTTCTGAGATCCTGAGACATTTTTGCATAGATGAATTCTCACATTTTTCGTACAGAAAAATTTATTTAAAGAAAAATATTTCAAATTGGTATAGAAAAATTTCAAGATTCTGATACATTTTTCGTATATATTTTTCCGATTCTGAATGATTTTTCGTAAAGAAAATACACTGATTATAAGACGTTTTTTGTATAGAGAAATTCTTTGATTCTAAAATATTTATCGTACAGAAATACAATGAAAACAATTATTATGATCTTTAAAAATCTCTTATCCATTTATTGAATGAGAAAATAAATAGATTCTGAGATATTTTTGTAAAGAAAAGTTCTTAAATTCACAATATTTTTTGTCAATAAAATTTTTTCAGTTTTATTTAGATATTAAAAAAAAAACTTTAGTGGTATTTAGAGTCTTACTTGCCAGCCCTGACATTGGTGGCAAAAGAGAAGTACTCTTGATATATTGTTCCAGATTCAGAGTATATTTTTTGGATTTAAAAATTGTCAAATTTGATTAAACTTGGAATTACAAAAGCTTCAAATTTGTGTATACGACACAATTTTCAATGCATGTGTTCTGAAACATTACAAAAATTTCAAACCCTTTGACAAATTTCATAAAAAATCTTCGTTTTCACCATTTGTATTTCTGAAGAAATAAAAAAAAAAATATTTTAAAATATCAAAATTTTTTCCGGTGATCACAAATATAGTCAAATGTGGCAGAGGCTTTAACTAGAGTCGAGAGAAAAGCAATGGAATAGTATTCACGATGCATAACTTACTTGGTCTGTCGAAATAACCGTTTAAAGGTGTCTTATTCACTACCGTAAAAGTTTACGAATTTAAACCCACACAAAATTTTTTTTTAATGAAAATTTTTTCAATATTTTGAAATTTTTAGAAAAAAACCTTCGTTAGACTAGAGATAAAAAAAAATAATACTGAGCCTTTTTTGTTAACAAACGTATATTTTGTAGTGCAAAGTCTTAAAATTTGTATATTTTCAAATCATTTTGGGGGGGGGCCCGGGCCCCCAGGGCACCCCCCCTGCGTACGTGCCTGATGTTTACTACGTCTTATATACTCGTAGATGTATGATTTTGTTTATGTTCTGTTGTTTATTTCAGTTATTGTTGCATGCCACATGTAACGGTTAATTTTTCATAAAATAAATATGAAAACAACAACAACAACAAAAACCTTGTCACATCAGACATGTTTACACCGGTATGTTTGTGTTTTTTTTTTTATATACATTTTTTTTTGTTTAAATACCATTACTACATATGAGAATTACCTTGTGCTACCTTTAGTAATTCTTCATTTTCAGTCGTTGCCCTCATTCTCTTACTCTTATCACTGTGCTCACCATCTGTCCTGTCTCCTATTTCTTTGTTAAACTTTTCTATACCGCTTTTGTCAGTTAACTGTTATTTTAAAATCTGCTGTGGCTAAAAAGTATCCAGATTCTAATATTTCTTAAAACAGCCTTAGCTTGTTTTAAGGATTTGAACAGCAAAAATCGCCATTGATTAGAATACACATCCACAGGATGTATAGTGCGATAATTATACCAATAGAGCCTATGGTGCCCTTGATTGGTGGCGAGCAGTGGATAAGAAATCATATCTCTGCAATCCACAGAAGGTACAACGACTTGCGTGTGTGGGTATCACTGGTACTACACTGAAAAAAATAGCTTCGTGAAATTAATGAAAATTGACTTAACCTTAATGAAAAATGACTCACGTTTTCAACCGAAGACAGGTTTCATTTGATTAATGAAACTGGTGTCATTAAAGTTCCTTTCAATGAAAACTTGCATATAAATAATGAAAATATTCGTAGAACTTGATTGAAACGTTTTATGAAGTTTTTCATAAAATGTATGAAAATATCCATTGATTAAATGTGGAATAGTAGTTGGTAATGAGCGTATGATAATTGCTTTTTACAAGTAACTAGTTGCTAACTTTATTTAGGTTTTGATATGGGAAGTACGATAAATTCATGTTGGTTATAGTTATCAAAATTTCCATAGAAAGCCCCTAATAAAGTTAGGAACAAGTTACCTAAAAACAGCACGTATCATACACCCATAAGTGAAAATTTGCATTAACAACAATTTTGGTAAGTCACATGTAACCATCACTGTAACCGTCACTGAAATTTTATTTAGGTGCATGTCACAGACTCAATTCCGATCGGATTTGAAAAAAAGTTGTTACTCGTAAAACGCAAAACAATTTTTTTTTTCGGAATGAAATCACTTTCAAAAATCAAAGTGGAATTGAATTGCTAAAAGTGGTTTCATTCCGAAAAAAAAGTATTTGCTTTGCGTTTTACGAGTGAACCACTTATTCCACTTCCGAACGGAATTGAGTCTGTGACATGACCCTTAATTGCACACTTTTTATGGTTTTCACCTAGTTTTTACATACAACAAAATTTTACTCCAAACTTAAATTGGTCTGAATTGCCATATAAGGTAAACTATAAAAGACAAAAACGCGATGACTTAAAAACACGTGCTGCCAAAACGTAGCAACAACGTAGCAATGGAACAACACAAATTACCCTACATTTCATCACAAAATTTTAATGACTTAAAAAACTATTTTTCTGTTGCAAATTATATTTTATAAGAAACAGTCAAAAGAAACACTTATACGGAACTTTTCACTTGTAATTTCAATTAGATATAACCAGCATAACACACACACAAGTTTCAATAACAAAGCAAAAAGATATAAAATAATTATTTAATTTTATTAGAAAAAAGGTAACACACATGTAAAAATTACAATTAGACTAAACACGCGTGGTGTAATAAAACGTCGTATGTTTTTGTTCTGTTTTCTTTCTCTTATTCGCAACGCAGAGTTGCATTTAGTTCTAAAAAATCTTATGATATTTTTTAATGAAATTATGAAATCTAATGAAACAAGTTTCATAAAATTTGTTCATAACATGCATGAAATTTCAATCAGCTTATGAATTCCTTCATTTAAGTAATGAAAACAAAATAATGAATCCGTTTCATTAATATCAGGAAGGTTATTTTTTTTAGTGTATTAGATCAGCACCTAACATTCAGCCCGTAGATATTTACTTCAGGAGCACAGCAGCAAAATCGGCTCTCATGTTAAAAGAGTCGCAAATGCTTAAGCAACGCTTTTGGGGACACTTGACCATATTAAGTACGGTCGGCGGGACGAAACTGGAACAGAAACCCGACTATATCTCACCACATACGAACTTTGACAGAACCTTCCAAATACCAACTAGGGAAGACTGGGCGGAAAGCTCTGTTATAACAGAGAATGCGATCTCAATCTTTACGGACGGATCAAAGATGGAGATGGGTACGGGTTTGGGAGAGGACTCTAGATGTCTCAAAATTGAGGCCTCATTAAGACTAAGTGTAGTGTTTTTCAGGCTGAGGTACTTGCAATTAATAAAGATGATTCTGACAAGGGACCTTCGTCCTTGCGCCATTCAAAATTTTCGTGGATAGTCTTGCAGTTCGGAAGGCCTTAGAATCAAACACTGTTAAATCGGGAATCGTTAGGAATTGTATACAATCCCTTTATCGAATCAGTCAACACACAGTCAAGCTAATCTAAGTCCCTAGACATAGTCACTGGGAACGAATTAGCTGATGAATGTGCGAGAAATGGCTGGAATCAATGGGGGAACGTGTAGAACCGGACATCTCGATCACTATAGTGGAATTCATGAACGAAATTGATAGAATATCTAAGAATAGGTTGAAGGATAGGTGGATATCGATGACTACGTGCAGGATATCGCGAACCATGTGGCCACTGCCAAATCCTAAGAGGAAAAAAAGTCTTTTTACTTTTGGCAAACGGATGGTTAGCCTATTAGTAGGAGTACTTACAGGACCCTGTATAATTGGCCAAATTTCCGTGGGTATAGAAATTTATGTTAGGGACTATTGTAGAAGTTGTGGGGAAGTGTAGGGGGAAGAGTCAGTGAAGCGCTTGTTATGTGAATGTCCGGGTCTGATGGGAAGCCGCCTTAAGCATTTGTGACAAAGATTTTTCGATGACCTAGATTGCCTTAACTTAATAGGATTTGAATATTAGCTCGCAAAATTTCAATAATGTAGTAGGATACGTTTTAAGCAATGCAATGAATGGTGGTCTGAAAAGCTTCCTGAATGACAAAACAACGGATTTTAGCAAAATTGGCTATATGTATTTTAAATACTGTTTACCGATTTTCAATTTCCAAAACAGCCAGTACCATATTACCAATAGTACCGGCTTCTCGGATCTTTGAAAGTTCCTTGGAATACCGATATTCCCGATTCCGGTTCTGACGGAATTACTGGTTTCCTTGATATTTCCGTTGAGTACTTTTTATACACAAGTTTTGGGATGTGCACCAGGTTTCGATTTCGATGAGATATATCACCCAACTTTGTGAGGTTCTAAAAAAAGTGAATGAGCTAAAAAGGTAGGGTGGGAGGTAAATGGGCCTTCATCCGGGTCCCATTCAAAAATAATATTTTAATAAAAATTTTCCTCTACAAGAGTTTCTGGTCATTCGTCAAAAGGGTAAGAAATAACTGTAACTCTTCCTTTCCAACTCCTCGAAAAGGTAATCAGCGAATAACTAAACCTGTTGATAAGGCTAACGTTTTCACCGAACTCTTTTCCAAAAATTCTTCACTTCCGGATAGCTCTCAACCACCACCTTTTATTGAAAGGGTTTCTATCAATGTGCCCCCAAATATTCTTTAGGACTCGGGCTGTTAAACGACTGGCGTGTATGGCTATCACAGGTGCTATTAGATCCTCTACAAGAGTTTCTGGTCATTCGTCAAAAGGGTAAGAAATAACTGTAACTCTTCCATTCTTCCATTCTTCACTTCCGGATAGCTCTCAACCACCACCTTTTATTGAAAGGCTTTCTATCAATGTACCCCCAAATATTCTTTAAGACTCGGGCTGTTAAACGACTGGCGTGTATGGGTATCACAGGTGCTATTAGATCGGCACCCCAGGCCCTCCTGGAAGTGATACTAACATTCAGCTCGTAGATATCTACATCAAGAGCACTGCAGCAATATCGGCTCTCAGGTTAAAAGAATCGCAAATGCTCAAGCAACGCTCTTGGAGACACTCGACCATGTAAAGTACTGTGGGCTGGACGGAACTGGAATAGAGAACAGACTATATCTCACCACAAACGAACTTTTTCAGAACCTTCAAAGTCCAAATACCAACTAGAAAAGACTGGGTGCAAAATTCTGTTATAACAGAGACTGCGATCTCAATCTTAACGGACGGAAGATCGAGATGAGTACGGGAGTATACTCTGAATGCCTCGAAATCAGGGCCTCGTTGAGGCTTCCGAGCAAGTTTAGTGTTTTCCCGGCTAAAGTGCTTGCAATTGATAAAGCCGCGCAGATGATTATGAAACGGGGCCTACATCCTTGCGCCATTAACATATTCGTGGATAGTCTTGCACTCTAAAGGCCTTACGGGTTTGGTAAAGCGCCGCCTTAAGCATGTGACGCAAAGATTTTTCCCTAACCTGGATAGGTAATCCGTGTATCATTGACGTCTCTTGCAGACTATCTTAGGGAATCGGGGTGTTTTAAGACATAGGCATTTGTATCAGAGGAGGAATAGGATAAAATAGGATAAAAACAATGTTCCTTAAGGCCTCCCACTGAATTTGACAAATGGCGGACGCCCATCCAACCTAAAAAATATAAAGCTTTTTACCACATTAAAATCGGAATTCTGCAAAGCTACCTGTTTTAGATTTTTTATTTTTTTTTTGCTGAATTATTTCAAAATGTTGATTCTGCCAGAAGATCATACATTCTAAATTTAAAATTTTTAGGACCCTTTAGAACCGAAGTTTTGACCTTTATTTTTTTTTTTTACATATCAGAAAAAAGGATGGAAATTATGTCCTTTTAAAAGTTTTCAAATGACTTTATTCACATCCTTTTATATGGCAAAATAAAATCCTCTTTCATTTGCCATCACCAGTGTCCTCCTATGACAAGTACAAATATTTTGCAAAATGTATCCTTTAAAACTTTGAAGTTATTTTAAAAGGAAACAGGATCACGAAATGAAAAACTTTAAATGCAGTTTTACTCCATTTGATTTCTACTTTCAGACGTATATCATCCGGTTCATGTTTAATATTGGCTATCGGACAGTGTATTCACTTATACACCCTAATTAAAATCATTTCAGTTTCCTACTATAAATTGGGTTAATTTACACAAAATGTGTAGTTTTACCAAAAAATTATTGGAAATTTACACATTTATCGTAGTATATTATTTGAATTGTTTGAAATTTACCCAATTTATAGTAGGAAACTGGACTCATTTGTTTAGAGTGTAGATTATATTCCAATTTTTCTATAAAGTGCTCAGTTTCTGTAAAAGAAAATGTTCGTATACTTTTCGACCTTAATTAATGTTTATATATTTGTATCCTTTTCATGGAGGTACAACTCCTTCTGTTTTTCATAAGAAACCCCAACGCGTCCTCCCTCCGTGAGTTGCTTAAAAGTCCATAGTAATGTTTGCATTTTTTCACTTCATTGACTTTTTTATTTGCCAGTTTTTATATCCTACGTGAAAAAATTAGGGTATATAAACATTGTTATTCCATGTGTAACACAACGAAATGTTGTTATAGAACCCTGAAAAGTATATACATTTGAAATCCAAAATCGATTTTAAGACAATCTAGCGATTTCCATCATTCCGTTGAAAGCACGAGAGAGAAAACAAATAAAAAAGTTAAATTCGGCCATGTCGAATAGATTGATACCCTACACAATTCAAAAAACGATTTTAACAAAAAAATTTATTTAATAAACAAATTTAAAAAAAAAATGGTGAAATAAAAAAAATTTTGAAATTCGACGAAAAAAAATTCATATTGTAATCTTTATGCAACCCCACTCGCATGTATTATCCGGTAGCCTAATTAAAGCATTTTTAGGTTATGTGGAATTTGTGGAATTTTCGTTCATAACTTTTGAACCACTGAACCGATATCTATTCAACACAGAAAAAATTTGAAACGAATTTCAATCAACAAAAACGCGGATTCAATCAATTTTTTTATTGAAATTCCTCCAATTAAAAAAATTGTTATACCAATCATCAAATTGTAGGTGATTGATTGAAATTTTTTTCAATCAAACATTTTTTCGATTTTGATCAAAAATTTGATAAATTTTTTTGTTTATAGTCAATCAAAATAATGATTGATTTAACAAATGAATTGTAAGCTTATGACAAAATTATCAAAAAAATCATCTATTTTACTTTCTAATATGCTGCCAACAATAAAAAAAAGTAAAGCCCGATTATTTTGTATTTTTTTGAATTAATCTATTCAAATAAATTAAAGCGAAAAAAAATCTTGTAAAAAAATGTTGAAAATTTGTAACAAAAAATAGCAAAAATTTTAATCAAAACATTGATTGACTCATTTAAATTTTGTTGATCAATACATTTAATTGAAAATTTTTAGCCAATAATTTTTTGTGTGAATGCAATACCAAACTTTTCTAAGCATCGACAAGTGCATTTCTATGTTATAAATAGGTCCATATCTGTGTTACATCTAAAACTCCAAAACCTTCGTAATGTGTAGGGCAATTAGAGATTCAGCATAACCATACCTATTTTTTAGATTTTATTTCACTGTTTTATTTATATTTATATAAATATATATTTTTTTTTATATGCACTAATTAAAAATGTCTGAAGTGTGTGTTGTCCGTCCGTATAGTCAGTCATAGAAAAAGTAATAACGGAGTTATGTGTAGTATAAGAGTTAAATTATATTGACAAAACTCTATTCAAAATATTTTCACGTTGTTCTTAGCTGTGTTTTTAAGTTGCCTTTTAAGCTAATATAATCTTATTTAGCTTATTTTAAGAATTTAATATTAAATAAGAACAGAAAATGTCTAAATTAAAGAGGATATGACCTCAAGCAGTCTGTAAAGTTTATGGATGAAAATAAAGAGCAAAATAATTATGCAAAATCGCAAAATATCCGTTAAAAGACAGTTTTTTTGTTAGAGATTAATTAAGGAAATAAATTAATTTTTTTTTGTAAAATTAAATGAATTTTCTGCAGAAAATCTTTTAAGGCGACGAAAAAAATAAAGTTCTTCAACACAAAAAAAGCTCAATTTAGCGAA
The DNA here is from genome assembly GCA_963921195.1 of Pegoplata infirma. Classification (NCBI taxonomy): domain Eukaryota; kingdom Metazoa; phylum Arthropoda; class Insecta; order Diptera; family Anthomyiidae; genus Pegoplata; species Pegoplata infirma. Next base: position 248,825 of record CAWUER010000672.1, on the reverse strand, counting down.
GCCTACAAACTCGGCTTTGCTAAATTAAGCTTTTCTGTGTCGAAGGACTTTATTTTTTTTTGTCGCCTTAAAAGTTTCTCTCTAAACTTTTAAGGCCAAAAAATAATTATTTTAAAAAAACCAACGCTCTTTAAAGTTTTTCTGCGTAACCGGCCTTGGATCGGTATTAGGGATTACAAACTCCATGCATTCCACCTATCGACTTCACAAAATCAAGCTTTTTAGCGAGAGCAGAAAACTAATTTTAGCCTAAATTCTAAAAATTTCCGCCCACAACCACACCCATTTTAAATGGACTAAAATTTAACTGCAACTTTACAATGTATCCCTTTTTTTTAAAGAAAATACTGCAAACAACCCCGGTTTTTGAAATATTCGTAAAATTAAATAAAACAAGAAAACAGACCACAAATTTAAATGAAATACGGTAAAGTTAAATGAAGTACAAGAGGAAGGAAAAACTGCTCAACAAACTGCAATTATAAAAAAATATATGTAAAATTAATACAAGTTACAAATTTAGTTAAATTACATACAATCCATGAATAAAACAACAAAAATATTTTCAGAAAGGAAGTTTAAACAACAGAGACAAAAATAAACTAAAATAAAACAAAACTAAAGTTAAGTAAAGTTAACAAAAAAAAAATAACAAATTCAATTAAAAATTCATTTGAAAATATGTAATTACCCTGAAAAAATGGGATGTACGACGTACATTGTACGTAAATGTCCCAATAAACAAAAGGCTTCTAACGTGAAAAAAATAAACAATTTTGATTAGAAATTTTTACCCAAAAAAAATGTAAGACAATCGGAAGGCAATAAAGTTGGTTTTGAAGGGGGGGAGGGGGGGGGGGTTATGTGTTTTTTTTTTTAAATTAAATTTTTTAAATTATCAGTTCCTATAACATTTTATTAAGAAATTTTGATGCACCTTTCTAAAAGTAAAATCTTAAATTGTATACCATTTTTCGATAGAAAAATTTTACGGTTTTATTGCCATCTAATGCTTCCTAAGGCAAATTCTTAGATTCTGAAACATTTTTCATATAGAAAAATTTTTAGGTTCTTAGACATTTTTCAAAGGAAAATTCTTAGACACTATTTCAAAAAAAAATTTACATGTTTAGAAACATATTTCCTATAGAAAAATTTTCAGAATCTTCTAACACAAAAATTTTCAGATTCTGAGAGATTTTTCACACAAGAAAATCTAAGGTTCTGATATATTTTTCTATAGAAAAGTTTTAAACAGTTTTCCTACAAAAACATAGATTTTTGTAAACTTTTCCTATAGAAAAATTCACATATTCTACGTTTTTCCTGTAGAAATGTGATCCGATCCTGAAATGTTTTCTTACAGAAATTTTTTTTGGTAGATTCTAAAACATTTTTTAAGAAAATAGGCTCAGTTGCCGAGGAATTTTTTTCTATAGAAAAGTTATAATGCATTTTTCCTAAAATTTGAGGCAATTTTTCAATCACAAAAGTTCTTACATTCAGATTCAAATAAATATCAAAATATTTTCTAAAGATAAACTCTGAAATTCTGAGCCATTTTTCTATAAAAAATACATGAGATAATACTTTTTCATAAGAAAATGATAAAGAAAGTAATTTGGTTAGAAAATTATTGCCACTTATACTTCTCCTAAAGAATTTTTTACATCCTGGTCATTTTCTTTCTAGCTTTGTTCCTTTTCCTTCCTTTTTTCTCCTTTTCCTTCCTTTTTTCCTTTTCCTTCCTTTTTTTTCTTTTCTTTTCTTTTCTTTTCTTTTCTTTTCTTTTCTTTTCTTTCCTTTCCTTTCCTTTCTTTTTTTTAAATCGTTTTGGGGGGGAGGGGGGAGAAATCCCATTCTCTACCCCCTGGGTCCGCGCCTGATTAATATAGGGTATATATAAGTTTGTCATTCCGTTTGTAACACCTCGAAATATTAGTCTAGGACCCCAAAAAGTATATATTCATGATCCTCGATCGGTTTTAAGACAATCTAGCGATGTCCGTCCGTCTGTCTGTCTGTTGAAAACACCCTTACGTTTGAAAGACTTTACGGAGGCTCCTGAAGTTTGGCATTTATGTCCTGTGGTTCAAACGAAATGAGCAAAAGACTGAATTTCGGCAAGGGTTTTTCGTGAATATATATTTGTCGTTCCCTGGCCTGGTTCTTATTAAATTTCCGCCAAATCAGTCCATTTATAAAGTTATTAGTAAGTACAGTTATAAAGTTATTAGCAAAACAGGGAATTTCAGATTCGCCCCACCTTAAATTCACGTGTTGAAAACCCGTAAAACATGTTTTAAAAACATTGGTAAGTCAAAAAAAATATTTTAAAACACATTTTTGTCACTCAAAAATATTTTTACACTAAAAAAACACGCTCGAAAAAAATTTTACACTCAAAAAAAATTTTAAATTAAAATTTTTCTACTTGTTTTAGTTTGAATTTCAATTAATATCTTTATGAAAACGGCATAATTTTGTTTATTGGGATGTAGTGTAAGTATTACCAAACAATAAAACAAAAACAACTTACAAACTATGTATGACATATTTTGTTGTTTTTTTTGTTTATACAAGTATGAATAAACAAAATAAAATTAAAACTGACCAGCATCATCATACGGAATAAAAAAGTATAAAAAAAAAAGATTGAAATTAAATTTGTTGTAATGATGAAGTCTTTTGTTGTTTGGTTTCTACAATTTTAAAAATATTGCAAAAAACAGTGGAACAAATACAAAATTTTTTAAAAATTATCCAGGCAGGAGACAATTCTACATTTTGAGGAAATCAATCACGCAACTGGCATCCCGCTCTGTGTGAGAAAGCCGCGGAACAAGAGTTTGCTACATATTACACGATTTTGTATCCCCGACTAAAAATAAATATACAGGTCCATATATAATTTGAAATTGAGCCATACACAGTACTTTACATAATTATATTTAAATGTATCTTGTATTAAGTTTTACACCCAAAATTTAATATGGTGCCATATAAAACGATATCGAATCATGTGTTGCTCCACATACAATATATAAAGCTTTATTAAATTGGATATTGCATATAATATTTTACATGACTCCTTGAATGACCTCATACAAGATTAGATAAATAAATATGTGATATACAACTCCATGTCTGACCTCATACAACAATGGTTCTCAAACGGTGGGTCGCGACCCCCTAGGGGGTCTCGGAAGAGTTTTAGGGGGGTCGCGAACAAATTTGTTAAAGCCTTACATTTTGGTAAATTAAAAATACATTCTTTTCATTGCTGTGGTTTAAAAAAATACAAATACTTTTATTAAAAAAAAAAAAATCCATCACTTGAGGTCCCTCGTATTCACTGTGCAGTTATTAATTTCGGGGGATGCCCAACACTTATTTGTGAATTGTTTTGACTGAGTCTGGGATCGTTTTCTATTAACTTTTCGATGCTGATTCCGAATCTGGGTTCCAAATTTTTCTAGTGCGTTAGGTTTTTGAGAAAATTAAAGGCAAAGTTCACAATAACGTATTTTTGTGCATTTTAAAGAGCTTTGTTTGTAAAATTTTCGAATGCTTCTGGGATCTGACCACTTTTTCCAATTAACTTTTTAATGCTGATTCCAAATCTGGATCAGAATAACGGATCTAGATTCGTGATCGAATAAATTTTCAATCACTACCAAACATTGATACATAATTTAAAAAAAAAAAGTACAATCATTACTCCAAATTGAACTTTAAATGCTTTATTGGTAAACATTTCTTCATTTCTGATCAGGTTTAACTGGTGTTTTTCTTTCATTTCGAAAATAAAAAATCGATGAAGATAGTAAGTTTCGGTATAAAATGCCGTAGTTCGGGACCTGGTTTCCAAGTATTTGAGAAAATTGAGGTCAAAGTTCACAAAAATTGTTTTTTAATTTTTAAAAGTTTTTTACTTGAAATTTTTGGTATGCGTCTGGGATCTGACCACACGGTTTCGATTAATCTTTCAATTCTGCTTCTGAATTTGGTTTCCAAATTTGTACATTACTTTAGATTTTTGAAAAAACTGACGTCAAAGTTCACGTTAATATTTTTTTTTTTTTTTTTTTTTGGGGGGTCGCGAAAAATTTGAAATATTGAAAAGTTGAAAAGGGGTCGCAAAGCAAAAGTTACTGAGAAGCTCTGTCATACAAGATGAGATGTACATATATATATGGTGCCGAATCGGGAGAAAAAAGTTTTCTAAGTCCCGAGAAAATTTTTAAAAATTTCCAGACACAAATAATTTTTGCGTTTTTGAGTTAAGAATTTCATTACAAATGATTTAAACAAAAATTTAGCCAAATTTTGAAAAATTTTACAAGTCCTGAAAATTTTTTGTATAATTTTCTTAGTCTTGGTACTTTTTTGAGTTTTGAAGTAAAAATTTATTAACAAAGTTTTAAGAAATTTGTTTTTTAAATTTCGATTTTTTTTTAAATTTCTAAGTGTCGGACACAATTTTTTTTTGACAATTTTTTTTTATTTCCCGAAAAAACTTGGGATAAATTTGAAAATTATGAGACAAAAAAAATATTTTATGCAAAATTCTACAAATTTTATCTTATGATATAAAATTATATACAATTATATCAAATTAGATAAGCCCAATATTCGGATCAAAAACGATCATATTTAATCTAATATAAAAAATTTTGAGCTCTTTTGATCCACCAATTTCATCATCTTATTTTATCCAAATACGTGTTGGGCCATATTAAATTATATATGGCTCAATTTCAAATTACCCGAGTAAAAAAATTGATATGACACAATATATAATTTAATATGGGTTCGTGTCTATTTTGATATAATCTTATACGAAAAATGGTTTCATAAGATTTGATCGAATAATATCTAATAATATCAGTTTATATAACTTTATATCGACTTTGATACGAGTTTTGGTCTAATCCAATGATATAAAATTATATCCAATTATATTAAAATTTATACAATTTTATAAATCGGATGTTTTTTTAAGTTTTTAATAAAAAGTTGAAAAACTAAAATAATAAAAATAAGTTGTTCTTGAAAAAAACTTAGAAAAATTTCAAAAAATGAAGTCATGTTAAATTTTATATAAAACACTTAGAAAATATTTTCAAAAAAAAAATTGTCCTTGGAAAAACTTAGAAAATTTTAAAAAAATGGAGTCATATAAAATTTTATATAAAACACTTAGAAAATATTTGCGATAAAAAAAATGTTCCTTGAAAAAACTTAGAAAAAATTTAAAAGATGGAGTCATATAAAATTTTATATAAGGCGTATTTTGTTGGCATAATTATTAGTGTTCTACCATACAAAGTTCACATTAGTGTTAACGCTCAAAATTTTAGAAGTTAAAAATTAACTTTCATTCATTGTGAATGATTGTCTTATTGTTAAGGGCTCTCTTTGGTATTAATAAAAAAGATAAATGTTTTTGTGTTGCTTTCAAGCTAAATTGCATTTAATAAACTAATTTTATCAATATTTCATCGAAAATGTATAATATTTCACAAAACTATTCCAAACGACGCTAAATTAAAATGAGAAATTTATGGAAGTTAACGTTTCGTTTTTTTCGTTTTGATGCATGTTAACAATCAAAGTTTGCCAACAAAAAAGGCCTATAAAACACTTAGAAAATATTCGTGATAAAAAAGTGGTGCTATAAAACACTTAGAAAATATTCGTGATAAAAAGTGGTGCTTGGAGGAAAAATCTTAGAAAAATAAAAAAATATGAAGTCATATGAAATTTTATATAAAACACTTTGAAAATATTTGCGATAAAAATATATTCTTGGAAAAAACTTAAAAAAATTTAAAAATAATGGAGGTACATATATAAAATTTTATATAAAACACTTAGATATTTAAAATGAGGCATGGGGCCAGATGTTACAACATATAGTTATGTATGGCGATATCTTAAAAAAATCCCACATCAAAATTTATTATATAAACTTATCTTGCAATACATAGTGTCACACATGATCATATATGAAATAATATGACTATATAAAAGTATATAAGATCATATTAAATTATTTTTACTCGGGTATATATGGACCTTTATATTTATTTTTAGTCGGGAAGTTAAATTAAATATGACCGTTTTTGATCCGAATATTGGGTTTATCTAATTTGATATAATTGTATATAATTTTATATCATAAGATAAAGTACACTCAAAAAAAAAAACTGTAATGTTAGCAAAAAAAGCTTGTAAACCTACAAGAAAATTTGCTGATTTTGAACCCACAATTTTTTTGCTAAAGTTAGCAAAAATGTTTTGCCAATAATTAGTTAACTAAATTTTTTATTTTTTTTTGAACTTAGTTCATACACATCTGAGGACCCCATTGGGTTCGGACCCGATAGGTCCAGACCCCGATGGGCCTAGACCTAGTTGGGTTCCTTAAAAATCGTCAAGATATTGATTTGAGCAGTTTTACCACCTTTTACCACATAAAATTTAAACGCATACAATATATTTGTCTTTTCTTGATTTTGTTCCTTTATTTTAGACACTAAAGAAAAAATAAATTAATAGAAAAGCTTGAACAGTAATTTTGCAATTTCTCGGGAAATTGATCATCTATAATTTTTATGCTTGCAGTTTTGTCAACTTTAATAACATCGAATTCAAACTGCATACCACATTTTTGTCGTTAATTGAAGTAAATGTTTTTACAGACCAAAAATAACACGAAGTAATGAATAAATAATAGTTTAGCGAGTTTTTTAGCGATATCTCGATGAATTGAGCAGCTAGAAATTAAATGTTAACAGCGTTATACCTTTAATCAATAGCAAATCAAACTGCATTTCGTGTTTTTCAACAAGGTTAAAGAAACTTCTTTTATTAATCAAAACAAGAAATACCCCAAAAAGCGGTTTTTTGCTATTTCTCGCGAAAGCGAATAGCTACAATTTTTTTGTGGGCAGTTTTAATTTCTTCCAACATGCTCAAATGAAACTGCATATATATAATTACGCGATATATCGCAAAATTTAACACCTACGATTTCGATGTCAACAGCTGTGTGATCTTTTATCAAGCACAAGTAAAACTGCATACCATGTTTTTACGAAATTTAAAAGAAACCTATCTAAAGATAAAAAACGAAAACAAAACCAGCAAAAAATTAATTTCACGATTTCTCGCGATCTAAATGTTTACTGTTTTGTGACCTTTAAATAAGTAGAATTAAAACTGTATACTCAGTTTTTGAAAATATTTAAAAAATTTCAATGTCAAAATTTCAAAAAAATACAAAAACACTAATTTCGCGTTATCTCGCGAATGCGAGCAGCTACGAATTCGTTTTGTGACATTTAATCTTGTAGAAATCGAACTGCGCTTACACTTTTCGTCGACACTAAAGTTCAACCTAAACATCGCTGAGGCTCACCGTGTGATGGTATAAAAATTTATTTTTAAAAAAGATTTTTAAAGTATTTTTGACAACCTTTTCAATGGCATTGGTGGTTTTTCAAAAAAATATAAATTTGACCTTAAAATTCAAGACCAAATTATTAAAAAAAAAAATTTTCTTATAGAGCGCCTATTTTAAGATTATTTTAACTAACAAGGGAAGTCTCCCTGGTGTCACCCTCCGATCTTCATGAAATTTGGATATGTTGTTAAGAACGAAAATAACACGGCCCAAACTCATTTTTAGGGGGGTCGATTTGTATGGGGGGAAATTGACCTTTTTCAGTTTTCTACGATTTACGAAAATTTAAACAAAATTAATATAGGCATGTATCAGATGAAAGGTATTAAAAATACCTATCTCGTGGTGCTAACAACGGGCCAAAGAAGTTAATACTAGGGATGTCGCGAATAGTGTATTCGGCATTTTACCGAATATTTACTATTCGGTATTCGGTTGGAACCGAATACGAATATTTGCCGAATAATTTAATTATTCATACGCCTGTATTTTACCTATGTAAAATATTAAAAAAAAGTACCAGATTAAAAGACAACAACGCTATTGTTGACATTATGTTTTCTGGTACCTTAACAATTCGAATTTTGATCAAGTGCTCAAGTTTTTTTGTATAAAAAATAAACTGAAATTACTACGAAAAAGAGTCAAACGTTAATAAAAAGTGTTTTTTAACTAATTTAAATTTTGCCGAATATTCGCCAAACTGTTACCGAATATTTATTTAACCGAATATTCAAAAAACATGCCGAATATACCGAATACCGAATAGTGACGAATATTCGCGACATCCCTAGTTAATACTTTTCGACTTAAATGTCCTAAAATTTTGGTATTTTAATCAATATGACGAAAAGTTGTGCATGTTTGGACACGTTCTTAGCACACGTAGATAGGTTTTCCAAAAACCTTTCATTTGGTATGTAACATGACTAGGTTTCTTTGCATAATATAGGAGATAAACGAAAAAAACTGAAAAATGGCCTTGTCTTCCCCCCTCCTTTTACCCCCTAAATATGAATTTGGGCCGCTAAAAAAAAATACGTGTCCCTTTATTTTTTCTGATCTATAAAATAAAACCAATTCCATAAAGATCCGCGGGTGACACTAGGAAGACTTCCCTTGTAAGTTTATTAGAAAGCTTGACATTTTTTACATTAAAAACATTTTTCAAAAAATGGATCGAGAGTTCTTTATTGCGAAAATATTTTCTTATTATTTTTTTACTTATAATACACGCGGTATTCGTACTTTTTAAGTGTTATTTTATACAAAAAAAATTTATTTCGCAGGAAGGAACTCTCGATCCATTTTTTGACAAATGTTTTTATATGTAAAAAACTTCAAGCTTTCTAATAAACTTAGTTAAAATAATCTCAAAATAGGCGCTTTATAAAATAATTTTTTTTTAATAATTTGACCTTGAATTTTAAGGTCAAATTTATATTTTTTTAAAAAACCACCAACGCCATTGAAAAGGCCGTCAAAAATACTTTAAAAATCGTTTTTTAAAAATAAATTTTTATCAAGTCATATTTTTGGAAGAATCTGTAACAGTGGCACACCAAAAGCGAAATTATTGTTTTTTTTTTACTTTTTAACAGCGAAAATCTCAAAAACTTTGCTAGAAAAAATTGGGTGTCAGATTTGGATTCAGGAGAGCAAAATCTATAAGAATCCGTTGGATATTTCACTGGGAGGTTTTTGTTGTCGATCAGTATAATCATTTAGCAATTACTCGAAAACAGGATCAGATAGGATTTTGGTGTTAACGATATTTAAAGTTCAAAATAAAGTGGAGTAAAATGCCATTAGCCGATTTAGTCAACATTTTAACACAACATAAATTTTCTTGAAAAGGGGTTTGCCTTGAAATTCGCGAAATCTCTCCGAATATTTTTTGACAATGAATTAAATTAAAAATGTTGTCCCACTGTTCCCCATAACACCAAATCACAGCATAAGTATGTAGCTCAGACGCGGATCCACGGGGGGAAAAGGAAATCCCCCCCCCCTCAAACCGAATTCAAAAGAAACAAAAAAGAAAAAAAAAAGGAAAGAAAAGACGAGGGAAAAAGAAAAGTGAAAAGGAAATAATCTGAAAACAAGTAAAAAAGTTAAATTCGGCCTTGCCGAATGTAGTGATACCGAATGTAGTGATGTAGTGATTACTTTTGAAAAAAAATTTCCGCGAAAAAATAATTTGTTAAAAAAAAAATCCGCAATTTTTTTTTTTTTGTCAAAAAATAAGTTTGTACTTGTTTGAATACCATTTGGTGTTCAATTATGTTCACATATGTCAACCAGCAGCCTAATTAAAGCATTTTGTATATTAAGGTTATGTGGAATATAAATACAAACATTTTTGAGGTGTCCTTACATTTTCGTTCATAACTTTTGAACCGCTGAACCGATATCGCTCAAATGAAATACCAAACTTCTGGGGAGAACTTCCAATAAATATGTTAAGTTTCAGTCATCTCTGTGCAATATTTTGTCCGTGACAGCATTTTCCACAGACAGACAGATTTAATGTTGCGAATGAGTATTATTAATTGCATAAATTTTACTCATTCGCAACGTTAAAACAAAGAAATACAAGCAAATTACGAAATTGTTATGAAATTTAAAGTTCAAATGCGATTTTCTCGAAAAAAACGAAGAACGTGTTTCTGAATTTTTTTGTGTGGATGGACAAACATCTAAACTTTTAAAAAAAATTAAAAAAAAAAAGTGGCATGTTTTTTAATAAATTGACATTTTTAAAAATGGAAAATTACAGAACGGGTTCTGAAAATTTTCCAAAAAAAAAAATTTTTAATCGAACTATACAAAACTATATAAGAATGTAAATTTTTGAGATTGTGGTGAATTTCGTTTTAATGTGATAAATATTTAATCAAGGCAACTAGCCACAAATTTGACTATTTTTCCAATATTTGACCACGCCTCCTAAGCCCAGTTTTTGAAAAATTGAAAAACCAAAAACGCAATTTTCTAAGTTCCATATAGGGCTATCCATACAACCTATTCAGAAGTTTACGGTACACGTGTTTTTTTCGCTGGACATTTGGTGTGGAATGCCTCATATATATACTTGATGGGGTCCCAGACCGATATTTCGATTACTTACAAACGGAATGACAAACTTATATATACCCTCTATCACTAAGTGGAGGGTATAAAAAAATTTATGAAAAATGTCCAAGGATCTGAAAAATTTTCTATGAAAAATGTTAAAGAATCTTAAAATTTTTCTAGAGGAAAAATGTCGCGGAATGTTAACATTTTTCTATAAGAAAAAAATTTGAGAATTTTATAAAATCTTATAATTTTGACAATTTTTATATGAAAAATCTAACTGTTTTTCTATAGGAAAAATCTGAGAGTTTTTTTATAGGAAAAATCTAAGAATTTTCTATATTGAAAATTTTACAATTCTTCTGGGTAAAAAGAAAAGAGGAAATGAAATCGTGAGTGAGAATTTTTTCCCGAATTTTCAAGAACCTCAAAAGTTTTCTTAAGAAAAATTGTTTTATTTTTTTATAGAAAAAAAGTAGACTTTTTTATAGGAAAAATTATACAGAATCTTGGACTTTTATAGGAAAAATGTTTCGGAATCTAAGTATTTTTCCTTAGGAAAAATGTCTCAGAATCTGAGATTATTTTTATTAGAAAGATGTCTCAGAATCTAAGACTTTTTAATATCAAAAGCTGAGACCTTTTCTATAGGAAAAAAGTCCTAGAGCCTAGAAAAAATTTCCGATTTTTTCGATGGAAAACTATCAGAATTTTTGAGTTTTAAAATTAAAAAAATAATCTAAAATGTATGACTTTTTCGATAGGAAAAATAACTCAGAATCCAAAAATTTTAGAAAAAATATTCTAAGAATTTAAAAAAAAAAAATAACATGGAATAAATTCTGATTTATTTTTATTCAAAAATAAAAATCTTTACATTCGACCTTTAAAATATTATATTTTTAGTAGGTTTATTCTAGCTCTATTTCTTTTACTTATTTAGACTTTGATATTGTCATAGAATAATTTTTTAAAAATTATTCTATGAGAATATCATAGCTTTAATAAGTAAAGGAAATACTGACCTCGAGCTAGAATAAACCTACTCAAAGTATTTTTGTATTAATTTTAAAAGCTTTTCTGTATCAAAATGCCTCAGAACCTCAAAATTTTTCTATTGGGATAACGTCTCAGAATCATAAACTTTCTCTTTAAGCAAATGACTCGGAAAATTTTCCATAAACATTTAATTTTTTTTTATTATAGGAATAAATTTTTAAAATTTGAAAATGTTTCTATAGAAAAAATCATAATTAACAAGAGTTGAACACTAAAAAAAATTAACCAATGATTCAAATTCGACCTGAAGTTTAATGCAAAAAAAAATTTTTTTGAGCAAAAAAAAATATTTTCCCCCCCAAACTCAAAAGCTGGATCCGCCCCTGATGTAGTTTATGTATGAAAATGACGGTAGTGTAGTTTGTATGGACAAATAAACAATAGTTTTGGTAACAAACAAAAGAAATAATATAAAATGGAAAAAAAAACATAAAAAATCATTGAAATAACAACACAAAATACTTTGTTGTATGCATATTATTTTTCATCTCCTGCTTCTTCTTCTACACTCGAACATTGTTGTAACCATAGCAAACAAATATTAGGGGGGTTCACGGTCACGGGCAAAATTAATCTGGTAAATGGCAAAATTGTCAAACGTCAAATAATTAACCCCCTAATGTTGTAAAACGCAACGTGCCGCGTTGTAAATATTTCTGTGTGAATTGTTTTTGATACAACAATAAAATTAATTGAAATTAATTGTGTTTATATATTGTTGGACTGTATATTTTATAACTGAATTTTTATTTAGTTCGGTTTAAGTCCATATTAATTATTTCTGAGAAATAATAATTGTTGTACAATGAGAAAATCTGAAAAAAATCAAGTGACAACACAGGGTAAGTGGAGATGTCGACAGCTTTCGGAAGATGCCACCCTTCCATCATCAGCACTCCTTCGATTGCCACACACTTAATGTGTGTCAGATTAAAATTAGCCATTTAAATGAAACTTTTGAAGAAATTAAGAATTGGAATTACTCCTCTTTGTGTTGAATAACCCCTATTCACCATTAATTCGTGTTGTATTCATTTGGCAGAAACTTTTTTTTTTTTTTTTTTTTTTAAAAAAAGAAGCAACACTGAGGCAATGCTGCCTATCAATTACCAATGTATCCGTGATGCTTCTTTCGGAAAGGAGATAGAAGAGAGATGAAAGATTTGAAAGATAGAAGGGCTTCAGTATGGCAACACTGTAATTGCGCGTGTTGATAATTTTGAGTACAGTTGTTGCATCGCCATCTGTTATTGATCTGGCGAATTATTTTTGAAGCTGTGTTTATAGCCATTATTTTATTATTTTACTTCGTTGACGTTTTTAGTGCTATTTATCAACGAAGGAGGGTGCTGCGATAGATATTAGATATAAATAGAAACTAATAAATATCTGAAAAAAATGTTGGTCTGCCTGAGCTGAGAATCGAACCCAGGCTTGCTGGCTAGTAGTCCAACGCGCTAACCACTAAGCCACAGCACCCTCAATTATTAATTATTTCTGAGAAATAATAATCACTTGATTTTTTTCAGATTTTCTCATTGTACAACAATTATTATTTCTCAGAAATAATTAATATGGACTTAAACCGAACTAAATAAAAATTCAGTTATAAAATATACAGTCCAACAATATATAAACACAATTAATACACAACTCATAAGGTACATTGCAATTTAGTAATATTTCTAAGAATTAGAAATATGAAAACAAAAATTCAAACCTAACGGACATTTTTCAAGATTTGAAAAGTCCTACTAAGGGTTAACAATGGGAAAAATACAACTCTGTTAAAAGTTAAGATGGATTAAGTTTCTGCCAAATGAATACAACACGAATTAATGGTGAATAGGGGTTATTCAACACAAAGAGGAGTAATTCCAATTCTTAATTTCTTCAAAAGTTTCATTTAAATGGCTAATTTTAATCTGACACACATTAAGTGTGTGGCAATCGAAGGAGTGCTGATAATGGAAGGGTGGCATCTTCCGAAAGCTGTCGACATCTCCACTTAGCCTGTGTTGTCACTTGATTTTTTTCAGATTTTCTCATTGTACAACAATTATTATTTCTCAGAAATAATTAATATGGACTTAAACCGAACTAAATAAAAATTCAGTTATTAATTGAAATTTTTACAACGCGGTGCGTTGCGTTTTACAAAATTTGGGCATAAATTTAAACAAAAAACTTTCCAATTAATTACTATTTTTCACATAAAATGTCCAAATAAACTTTAAAAACATGAATTCTATCAAGGGCTAGGTCAAGATTTTTTTGCGTGTAGTAAAATTATTTGACGTTTAGCAAATTTGCCATTTACCACACTTAAATGCCAGGGATCGTGAAAACCCTTATTATGTATTTACCAGCCACCAACATTGTAACGATGAGTGGTTTGTTGGATTGTGTGCCAACAAGTACTGTATGACTAAATGTCTGCATTTTATGCAAAAATTTCGAATAAAAAACCATGAAATACAAAAACACACAATGCACCCGCACTTTTTTTTAAAACTTAAGTCGAGTGGATATTATTTTTATGGTAGTAGAGTCGTACCATGTAAAGACCATAAATTTATATGGTTAGACAATTGAAGTGCTAGGAGAATGGGCGTAGTTAAAAACAACTATAACTACAATTTATAGTTTTTGTCAAAACTAGCTATCTACGAGTTAAAAAACCTCAATTCAACCGAAAAAAGTTGCATTTTTGACCTTAAACCTTTAGAATTTGATGAAACTTAGAATATTGTTGGGCCCTTAAAAAAATGATCGTGCCAAAATTTTGGACTTTTAGTAGTTTTTCTTCCCTAGATATGGGGTCTTGAAAATTGGGAAAATCGTATGTATGTTTTTGACAAAAGTGGTCTGACATAAGTAGAGTTTTTCACGTGAATTCCCGGGACGGGATTTCCCGGGCATTCCCGTGAATTTTCGATACCGAAATCCCGCGAAATAGAGCGGAATTCCCGGGAATTTTCGTTTCTTTGAAAATGTTGATTTTTCGACTTCTATTGATTATTTTGTATGTGATTTTTTTTAAGATTTTAATAAAATTCATGATAATTGATGGCAGAAACGGACGCTGGGACCAGGAGAGCCCAAAAAGTATTCCAAGAGAGACCTTCTAACTAAAAAATGTCATAAAATCTGAGACTAACGAAATGAAAAAAGTCTCAAAATATCTAAATTTAAATCTTCGATAATTTTCAGAACCTGATACTTTTTTTCAGAAGCTGAGAAATTTTCTTTCTGAGACCTGCATTAAAAAAATTTGCTTATTTGTTTCTATAGAAAATATTTATGTCTCTGGACATGATTCTTTTTAAATCGATAAATTGATATAAAATCTGTGTAATGAATGACTCTGAAATTAACGGGTTTTTCTTTTAGAAACCAGAATTTTTAATTTTTTTTTTTAAATTTTTTTAAATAATTTTTTAAGGTAAATTTTCTTATAATTTCATTTCTCTGAAACAGTTACATTCAGTTTCAGAGACATAATTGAGAAATTCCTCTGAATCAGTTTGATTGTGTTTTAGAGGCAAAGCGTTGAGAACCAATTGTAAAAATTTGGGTTTTTAGTTTTTGCGGAAATTCCCGGGATCCCGGGAAATTTAAAAATGAATCCCGCTTTCCCGGGAAATGAAAAAGTCCGGGAAAAGAAAAACTCTAGACCTAAGTTAAAATATCTCAAAAAGTAATGATGATACAGGTCTCATTCAGGTCAGTTCAAAGGTCGTATTTGGACTCAGCGCGTCAAAAACATTCAGACAAGTGAACTTTGAAACCAGAATCTCAAAGCCAAAAAAAGTATTTTTTTTTTCTACGGAAAATACACAGCTTTTTCTTACCTGTCACTATCTTCACCCTAAAAAATTAAACTTAAGTAGTATAGGAGATCTTTAATAATATTGTTTCCAAAATTTTAAAAATATCGTTTTTTGAGATATTACTCTCCAAAAATTAAGCTTGAAACAATGACCTTTGACCTTTTTCAAAAAAAAAAAAAATCTTGGTGAATGCCATTTTATAGGCTGCCTCATTACCTATTATTTGAAATGAGACCTGAATGAGGCTCGTAGCATTATTACTTTTTGAAATATATTTATTTATATCAGAACACTTTTGTCAAATATATACGATTTTCCCAATTTTCAAGATCCCACATCTCGAATACTGAAATGACCAGAAGCCCGAAAAATTGGCACAACCTCTTTTTTGTTAAAGTAAAACGCACTACTGTATTTCATTAAATTTGGAGGGGGTGACGTTAACTCGTCGGTTGAATTGAGGTGTTTAAATAAACTCTTACACGATTTACAAGTACTTCGAAAAAGATCAATTTTAATTCGAAAATTTTGTTTGTAATTCTAAGATTTCATTTGTAATTCGAAGATTTCATTTGTAATCCGAAGATTGCATTTGTTATTCGATAATTCTATTTGTAATTCGAAAATTCCAATTGTAGTTCGAAAAATATCATTTGTAATTTAAAATAGATCATTTGTAATTCCAAAAAGTTCAATTGTAATTCGAACAAGTGAAATAGTTAAATTCGGCTGTGCCGAATCTTTTATACCCTCCAAAATGTAAAAAAAAATTAAAACAAAAATTTGTCAGGGGCGTATCTTTTTTTTTTTTTTTGGGGGGGGGGGGTTGATAAGGTCAGTGGGGGACGTTGAGAGCACCTTCCCATCGCGATAAATATACCAAATGTTTCATTTACTTAACAAAAATACAAAAAAACATGTAAAAAAGTGTATTTTTTTAGAGGTTGGTTTAGTTCTTCAAGGGGGAACTTTTTTTCCCCTGGTCCGATTTGGCCAATTTCCGAACTTAACCTGCCTAGGAACACAAGACATATTTGTGCCAAACTTGAGGGATCTAGCTCTTTTATTTTGGACTGCATCGTGTTAACTACAGACGGACGGACAGACAGACGGACGGACGGACATCGCTAGAATGTCTTAGAATCGATCACTGATCAATAATACATATACTTTATGGGGTCCCCGACCGATATTTCGATGCGTTACACACGGAATGACAAAGTGAGTATACCCCCATATTGTAGTTGGAGGGTATAAAAAGATCAATTGTAATTCGAAAAGTTCAAATGTAATTCGAAATAGATCAATTGTAATTCGAAAAAGATCAATTGTAAATCGAAAAAGATCAATTGTAGTTCGGAACAGATCAATTCTAATTCTAAGATTCCAATTGTAATTCAAAAAAGATCAATTATAATTCGAAAATATCATTTGTAATTCGAAAAAGATTAATTGAAATTAGAAAAATATCAATTGTAATTTGAAAAAGATCAACTGTAATTCGAAAAAGATCAATTGTAATTCGAAATAGAACAATTGCAATTCGAAAAAGTTCAATTGTAATTCGAAATAGATTAATTGTATTTCGAAAAAGATCAATTATAATTCGAAAAAGATCAATTGTAATTCGAAAACGATCAATTGTAATTCGAAAAATGATCAATTGTAATTCAAAGTTCCAATTGTAATTTTTCGAATTACAATTGACCCTTTTCAATTTACAATTAATATTTTTCAAATTACAATTGATTATTTTTGAATTGTAATTGATCTTTTTCGATTTACACTTAATATTTATCGAATTAAGTTAATGTTTTTCGAATTACAATTGACCTTTTTCGAATTACAATTGATCCTATTTGAATTGCAATTGATCTTTTTCGAATTACAATTGATCTATGTATTTCGAATTAAAATTGATTTTTTTGAAGTACAATTAATCCTTTTCAAATTATAAATGCACTGAGAGAAATTTGTACATGACAATAATGAAAATCTACATAAATGTTACGAAAAACGACATTAAAAAGGAACCTATGTAGGGTTTCATTGAGTTAATGAAATAGGTATCATAAAATGTAACTGCAGGAACAAGTTTCATTAAATTAATGAAAATTGTTCATACAAAATATAAATGGTATTTTATGAAAATTTTTCATTACTTTAATGAAAAAGGTATTTAATTCTTATGAAATACTTTCATTGAATAAATCTTACTTTTTATTTTTGAAATGAAATACTTTCATTAACTAAATGCTAATTTTATTTTAAAAATGAAATATATGTATGAAATTGTAAAGATCTTTTTATAGAATTAAAAATAATAAAAAAATTGTTTTCACTTACAAGGGAAGTCTCCCTAGTGTCACCTTTATGGAATTGGTTTTTTTTTTGTAGATCTAAAAAATAAAGAGACACGTATTTTTTTACCGGCCAAAATTCATATTTAGGGGGTAAAAAGGAGGGGGGAAGACAAGGCCATTTTTCAGTTTTTTTCGTTTATCTCCTATATTATGCAAAGAAACCTAGTCATACCAAATGAAAGGTCTTTGGAAAACCTATCTACGTGTGCTATTCGTCATATTGAGTAAAATACCAAAATTTTAGGACATTTTTGTTAATAAGTCGAAAAATATGAACTTCTTTGCAATGGTGTTAGAACCACAAGATAGGTATTTTTAATACCTTTAATCTGATACCACACATGCTTATATCAATTTTGTTTAAATAGGCGTAAATCGTAAAAAAAATACGTGTCGAATTAATTTTCGTTCTTAACAACATATCCAAATTTCATGAAGATCGGAGGGTCACATCAGGGAGACTTCCCTTGTTAGTTTTCTCGCACAAAATGTTACTCCAATCTTAAATTATAATACATTATTTAAACCACGAAGTAATTATTTAGTAAATATAAAATTAATAATTTTCTTTTATTTTAAATTTCATAAAAATGTCGGAAAAAAATCACAAGTTTAAAAACACTTTTACAATTTGTTTATTTTATCTGTAGATTTCACTCAGTTTTCTCACACAAAATTTAACTATAACATTTACTTTTAATACATAAGTAAAACAACGAAATAATATAAAACAACGCGAGTTTAATAAATACTTATAACACAGTGATACAAAATCGAACTTTCGGAATCGGAATGGGATGAAACCAAAAGCAAATGAAAGCTGACGTTTTCCATAACAAAACCCACAAGGCCTTTTTTTAGGTCAGAGCTAGATTTTATTTTACACCCATTTAAAGTTGGTGATTTTAAAGCATTTAAAGTTTGTGTGTACTAAACATATCCTACTTTAAAGGCCCCTGGTTGTGCCCTTATTGAACATGTAGGGTCCAGTTTCCAAACTTAAGCTGAAAATTACTTCAGCTATGACTGGTATGAATTTTGCTGCAATCGGTCCAGTACCTATTTACTGAATAGCCAAATTATTCAAATAAACTACAAAACACCGTTGCGTATGATTGTTATTTAAAGGCAATTATTAACATAAAACACTGGACACCGTTGCGTATGATTGTTATTTAAAGGCAATTACAATATTAATCATTCGCCACTAATACACATTTCAAGCATTTATTACTATAATTATAATAAAAGTGCACTAACTTTAAATGCGTGTAAAAAAAAATCTAGCTCTGAACTGGAAAAAAGCCTTGAGGGGTTTGTTATGGAATATGTCATCTTTCATTTGCTTTTGGTTTCATCCCATTCCGATTTTGGGTGTTGCACAGTGTAATTAATCAATAACATTTCACTTTAAGTTTCGAATAAAAATTCTAAAAAAATCACAAATTATTTCGTGCCGCTCTGATCAGCTCTTTTTTGTGCGCGTAAACTAACAGACTAAATAGACGCGACACGACAGGTGTCAAAAAACAGCAAATTTTATGAACAAAACTTAATGAAATTTTTTAATGAAACTTCGAAATCTAATGAATTAAAATTAATGAAAATCTTGCACAATATGTATGAAATTTCATTCAGCATATGAAATATTTCATTGCTGTAATGAAACAACGTTAATGAATTCCATTCATTAGTGATATGAAGCGTTTTTCTATCAGTGTGGAATCTTCGAATTACAAATGGAATTTTCGTCTCACAAAGAGAATTTTCAAATTACAACTGGTATTTTCTAATTACAGTTAGAATCTTCGAATTATAAATTGAATTTTCGAATTACAAATGGAATTTTCATTTTGAAAATTGTAATTTTGTAATTTTCGAATTACAATTGATGGTTTCCGAGTAACATCTGTAAATGGTGTAGCTAAAATGTTTATCACTTAAATTGCCACACCCTGTATTTTTTTCATATGAGTAATGCATGACAGATTTTATTGTTGTCATATTTAATATAAAATATTTAAAGGTATTCATTATCTTTTTATTTATCACGTATTGATTGCAATAAAAAAAATGTTCGTTGTTCTATATACTGTATTGCAATTGTGCAACATTCGATTTTAAAAAAATTAAATTAAAAATGCATATTTGATAAAGGAGAAATTTCACAGAAATGTTTACCCAGAGCACACATAAAATTAACTTATTTTTTTCCAGCGAAAAATTTTGAAACTGTTTTCAAAAACAGCAAGAAGTTTCAGCGGGGGACATCTTTCCACTCACAATAAATGATAACAAATTTTTTAGTAACGATTTTTGCTCTATAGAAATACAATTTTATCGTTATTTAAATTAATATTTTATATCTACGCCCACAAAAGGGGGTGGGATCAAAAAAAAAATAATTTTCGAATTTATTAATTCCTTGCGCAGGACTTTGAAAAAAAACTGTAAGAAACCAGTATAAATTAACCTGTAAAAACATGGAGTTTTTTACAGGTTGGTTGAGTGCTTTCACAGGTTGGTTGAGTACTTGAGGAACTTTCCCCCTGGACCGATTTCGCTCATTTACAAACTTTACCATCCTATAACCATAAGATCATAAGAAATAACGAACATATATACCTCTCCAGCTAAAAAAAACAGGTAACAACTTTTGTTTTTTTCCCCTCATTCCCATATGCAAGTTTTAGGACAATAGTTGGGTGCCCTCTGAAAGACCTCCCTTGTTAGTTTTTTTACACAAAATTTTACTCCAAACTTAAATTGTAATACACTAACAAACCTTCGAAATAAATGTTGGTAAATATAAAATTATTAATTTACTTTTCATTTTAAATTTCGTATAAAAAGTCTAAAAAATCAAAAACAAGTTAGAAAAATACACTTTCACATTTTTTTATTCTTTATTTTATCGCTATGGACCAATTGGTCTATGCGGAGTGCCCATCTGGCACCGCCACCCTAATCTTATATATAGATTTCACTCACAATCAGTTTTCTAACGCAAAATTTAATATGCCCTTTAACTCGAATTTTAGTAAGTATATTTTAAGTTTCGTAAAAAAGTCTTAAAAAATCGCAAAATCAACTCGTGCCGCTCTGGTCAGCTGTTTTTTGTTTGTCTACATTTTCAGCGTTTTTTACAGACTAAACCGACGCCGAATTAGTTACCAAAAATAATAATAATTAACTCATTACTAGTAATGCAAAAATTTGTTGGCGAATATCATCACTTAACAAAATAGAAAGTTTATTATGAACAATTATTTTAATTTATTATCAGTCAGCAATTCTTCGATTATCAATAATATTTTTTGATAACTCAATCTTCTACATATTATGACAAACTTGTTAATTTTTTTTTTTGTTTTGATGTTTTTATGAAAATTTATGATAATGTAGACACACAATTCGTTTTCTAGTCATTGAACTTTATAAAAATAATCATAATCGTTTATTTTTTGTGCTATTTTTGCCTTCTCTTACTATTTTTACTCTCCAACCCCAGTATGGGGGTATACTCATATTGTCATTCCGTGTGTAACGCATCGAAATATTTGTCTTGAACCCATGATTGATTCTAAGACGTTTTAAGAATGTCCGCCGTCCGTGGAAAGCACAATCCGTCTTTGATTCGTCCGTAAAAATTGAGATTTCATTCTCTGTTATAACAGAGTTTTCCACCCAGTCCTTCCTAGTTGGTACTTGGACTTCGAAGGTTCTGTCAAAGTTTGTATGTGGTAAGATATCGTCGGCTTTCTGTTTCACTCCTGTCCCTTCCACTGAACTTAATATGATCGAGTGTCTCCGTGAGCGTTGCTTAAGCATTTGCGACTCTCTTAACATGAGAGCTGATTTTGCTGTTGTGCTCTGTGTATGTGATGTAGATATGTTCGGTCTGAACGTTTAGTATTACTTCCAAGCCGGCCTGGGGTGCCGATCTAATAGCACCAGTGTCACCCACACACGCTAGTGGTTGTCAACCACACACGCTAGTGGTTGTGCTCTCAACCACACGAGGCTATCATAGGTCAGTATTGGTCTAATTATCGTATCATACATCTAGTGGACTTTTTAATCCTTTTCTCTGTATTGAAAGCTTTGAGTCCAGGAACTAACCTAGGTATTTCTCTTAAGCCGATTTTGCTGTTGTGCTCTTGATGTAGATATATACGGGCTGAATGTTAAGTACCCACACACGCCATTCAATGTACCTTCCGTAGGAGTTATCATTTCTTATCACTGATCTCCACCACACGAGGGAACCATGGATCAGTTTCAGGGAAGGCAACCACATTGACACCAATTCCTCTGACTGACTTTACTCGCTAAACAATCAGCTATCCTTAAGTTAATTTCCCTGCTTTGCATGTTGCCCGTCCATAGAATAAAATGTGTGCCTCCCAAGGCCTGAAGGATTGATAATATTTTGACAGTTATAGTGCGTTTACATTGGAATTCTAATCTAGTAAATTGCGATTTTAATCTACTTTGTAATCTATACCGTTTACATTGACATTTTTTACATTTGAGAAGATTATGATTGGCATTTATAATACCAAGTTAGTAATAAATGTGTTTGACTGCGTTAAAAGACAGCAACGGTAATTAGCCGTCGTATGATTAACAAGAACAGTGACGGCGTTTACAAATAACAATGTCGGCGGCATAAACATAATTGGCGGCGTCATCAAAACGGCAGGCTTTGTGTCGATGTTTTTCAGTGTTGGAAAATGCAAATAATAGAAATACAGAGTTGTATCTCACTTTACAAGATTGCGTATGCTGATTAGAATCTAAACCACTAGATTGAAAAAAATAAATTTGTATGGGCAATTGAAACTGGATTGGAGCCATAATCTACTTTAAGCTAGCTTAGAGGACCAGTGTAAATGCACTATTAAACGAATTTTCCACGTCCAAGAATGATGCCAAGACATACTCTTTTTTGTGAAAAGTATCCTCCCTCAATCAACCCAACAGCATCACTTAAAGACGTCTCCACCAAGGATGCTACACCTCTATAAGGATGATTAAAAGTTGGAATAAGTTTTATAATTATTCTTTATCCCACTTTTTATTCCATTTTTTTTATTCTTTATTTCATTTTTTTGTCCCGTTGTTGTTAACACTTGCATTCCCGAAATTATCCCAGGGGATAATTATTCCAGGATATAATTACTCCAGAGGATAATTATTCCATTTTTTTATGCTATTTTTGGAATAATTATCCTCTGGAATAATTATCCCCTGGAATAATTATCACCTGGGATAATTATTGCCTGGGATAATTTCGTGAATGCAAGTGTTAACAAAAACGGGATAAAAAAATGGAATAAAGAATAAAAAAATGGAATAAACAAAGGGAATAAAAAGTGGGATAAAGAATAATTATAAAACTTATTCAAACTTTTAATCATCCTTATAGAGGTGTAGCATCCTTGGTCTCCACAGACCTACTTTTAAGATGGGCATGTTGGGCCTTGCTGAAGTTGTCAGATGTAAGGGTACTTTCCACATTGACATCAACAAGTATTTGTACTCCTTTGCAGTATTGAGGTTTATCTTTCTCGCTTTGGGGATAAAGACCACTCTTACCTCCCACCATTCAGAGAGTACATACCCTGATGCCAGGCTACCCATAAAGACACGCAGCAGCCATGGCATGATTATTCCGAGGGAATCATGCAGGAATTTCCAACTGCTCGATAGTTTCCAACTCCTCCTTACCCATGCAACTCCGGCAAAAGTCATTTGACGGCATATTTAACCGCTCTGCGTGCTTTCCTATTATTACAGCATACACTGTCTAAATCTCTCCGCTTGGAAGCGATATTAGCTCACTCGTGCGCTTCTGATTAAGAGAAGGTCAAATCTCTTGTGTATTCGCAAACGCCCATCCATATGTCCAACTCTAAGTAGTCCCCGTCGCGAAACAAAGTCTTAGATTTTGCTTGAAGGTGTCTGAAGGCATATTCTGTTGGAACCTGTAAGGTAGTTCCCAGTCTTGCAAGCTCATCGTCATTGCAATTCCCTGCAATGTCTCTGTGCCCTGGGACCCACATGAGTCGTATGTCAAACTGCTTGGCCATCTCATTTAAAGACGTGCGGCAGTTAAGGGCAGATCATGTTTTCAGAAACATTGACTCCAGGGACTTGACTGCAACTTGACTGTCAGTATAGATGTTGAGTGCGGTTGTTGACAAGACATTGCAACTCAACAAAGAGCACCAGTGATACACTCTGAAGCCATTCTCTGTACCCTCGTGATAAAGACAGTTCTTCTTTGTCTCTAAAGCAGGCCACCATATAATGATTCCATACAGCAGAATTGGAAACATGTCCAGTCTCTTACTTATTTATACAGATCTTTCAGAGAACCCTAAAGAATATGCCTCAATGTTTGCAGGTGATTTACCGCCATGTGCGACAACATGACAACTACGTGCTTTTAGAAAGAGCAGTTTTGAAATCAGTGATAGGTTAAAAAGAAGCGGCGAAAGAACACATCTCTGAGGAGTGCCCCTTTGAAACATTGAGATATGACAGACGCTCGTTATTTCGCGTTCGTCTACCATTGTTCTGATGAATGCATTTATCGAAATTTCAGTAGGCGAAAGTTTACCCAAGGGAGTTTCCCTCTTCACCTCGTCTCTGCAACCTGGAAAATGAGCATTCATCAGCCTTTTTGAGCGCCACTTTACCACTATGATACCATCCGGGGATTCTTGGATGAAGGGGACTTCCGGGTAGTGCAGCCTCTATACATTTTTACACGAATGAATCGAGGCTGCACGAACCAGTCGGCTTTGGTGTCTATTCAGAGGAGCTTGGGATATGACTGACTCGAAGATTGCCATGTCATTGCAGTGTTTACCAGGCAGAGATGCTGGCAATAAAGGAAGTGGCTGACTGGTTGAGCTGCAATGTATTGTCTACAACTGCAGTCAACATCCTTTCTGACAGTCAAGCCACGGTCATGTCGCTTGGGTCAATGTTTCTGTAACAAGATCTGCCGCACGTCTATAAATGAGATGGCCTAGTAGTTATACATGAGACTCAAATGGGTTCCAAGAATTTGCAAAGCCGATGAGCTTGCAAGACTGGGAACTACCTTACAGGGTCCAACAGAATTGGAATGTGTTGGTTTACCACTAAAAACTTGCAAGCAAAATCTTCGGCTTTGTTCCGCGACGGAGAATAATCAAAGATGGGCAAATGGATGGACGTGTGAGACAACACGACAGATTAGGCGTTCTCTTAATCAGAAGCGCACCAGTGTGCTGATATACCGGACACTGTCTTATGGGGAAGCACGCAGAACGGTTAAATGTACCGTCGAATGACTTGGATGGAGATGATTTGAAAACTATCGAACACTTCATCTGCCATTGCCCGGCACTTTCTGGTCAGAGATTTGCTTTACTGGGATCTAGGGAGCTACACGATATTTCTGATTTGTCGGATGCCAAAATTCAATATCTAAGGAGTTTTATAAGAAGCTCAAATAGGTTTAACGGCAGGGACTAGTAGGGAAACATATTACAGTCCCGTGGTATCACAACGGAACACAGAGTCTACGTGCAAAACATTTTTCCTAAAGGAAAAAAGACATTTATCATAAAGGAAAAATACATTTTTCCTAAAGGATGAACCCATTTTAGAATCTGAATCTCAGAATTTTTTCTATACAAAAACTGCCTCAGAATCGGAAATGTTTTTTATACCCTCCACTCTAGTGATAGAGGGTATATATAAGTTTGTCATTCCGTTTGTAACACCTCGAAATATCGGTCTAAGACCCCATAGAGTATAAATATTCATGATCCTCGATCGATTTTATGACGATCTGGCGATGTCAGTCCGTCCGTCTGTCTGTCTGTCTGTTGAAAACAAGCTAACTTTTGAAAGACTTTACGGAGGCTCCTGAAGTTTGGCATATATTGGGCATATACCTGGTCAGGTCGGTATTGCAATCCAGCGAAATCGATCCAGTGGTTCAAAAGTTATGAGCAGCAAAAGACTGAATTTCCGAAAGGATTTTTCATGAACTTACGAGATAAAACACACGGCAACTTTCGAACGACAAATCTGAGAGTGCTGAAGTGTGGAATATATACTTGTCGATCCTCTGTCCCGGTTCGATTCAAATATCAGTCAAATCGGTACAGTGGTTCAAAAGTTATAAGCAAAACCCTGAATTTATAGTATATAGTTGAAATAGTAAGTATATAGTAATTTTGTCACTCAGAAATATTTTTGCACTAAAAAAAAAAATTTACACTCGAAAAAAATTTAACACAAATTTTACACTCAAAAAAAAAATTTGTAATTTTTTTACAAAAATGACAAAAAAAATAAAATATTTATAATCAAAATTGTTAATTTTTTTTTACATTAAAAAATTTACTATCCTTTAAAAAGGGAATTGTGAAGGGTATTCGTAGATTCGGCCAAGTCGAATTTAACTTTTATGATTGTTCTATAATAAAAATGTCTCAAAATTTGAGACTTTTTCGTATAGAAAGACATTTTTCTTAAAGGAAAAAGACATTTTTCTTAAAGGAAAAAGAAATTTTTCTTGAAGGAAAAAGACATTTTTCCTAAAGGAAAAATGTCTCAAAATCTAAATCTCTGAATTTTTTCTAAAAAACTTTTCCTATAGAAAAAATGTCTTAGAATATGAATCTCAGAATTTGTTGTGTAAGAAAAATGCCTCAGAATCGGAAATTTTTCTGTAACAAAAATGTCTCAGAATTTCAGACTTTTTCCTATAGGAAAAATGTCTCAGAATCTGAATCTCAGAATTTTTTTCTATATGAAAAGTGTTTCATAATCTGAGATTTTTTCCTGTAGGAAAACTGTCACAGAATCTGAATCTCAGAATTGTTTTCTGTAAGAAAAATGCATCAGAATCGGAAACTTTTTCTAAAGAAAATATATAAAAAATCTGAGACTTTTTCCCAAATAAAGAATGTCTCTGAATCTGATAGGTTAGGTTAGGTTGTAAGTGGCTGCTGACGTTTTTTACGTCAACACACGTAGACTCTGAGGTCCATTGTGATACCACGGGACCGTAATAGGTTTCCCTACTAGTCCCTGTCGTTAAACCAGTTTGAGCTTCTTAGAACTCCTTAGATGTTGAATTTTGACATCCGACAAATCAGAAAGATCGTACAGCTCCCCAGACCCCAGTGAAGCAAGTCTCTGACCAGAAAGTGCCGGGCAATGGCAAATAAAGTGTTCGATAGTTTCCAACTCCTCTTCATCCATGCAACTTCGGCAAAAGTCATTCGACGGCACATTTAACCGCTCTGCGTGCTTCCCTATAAGACAGTGTCCGGTAATTATAGAAACCACCGTCGAAATCTCTCCTCTTGGAAGCGATATCAGCTCACTTGTGCGCCCCTGATTAAGAGAAGGCCAAATCATTCGTGTTGTATCACACGTCCATCCATTTGCCCATCTTTGATTGGTCTCCGTCTCAGAACAAAGCCGTAGGTTTTGCTTGCAAGTTTCTAGAGGCATACCAACACAATTCAATTCTGTTGGAAGTTCCAACTTGGAACCTGTAAGGTAGTTCCTAGTCTTGCAAGCTCATCGGCTTTGCAATTCCCTGGAATGTCTCTGTGCCCTGGGACCCATATGTGTCGTATGTTAAACTGCTTGGCCATCTCATTTAAAGACGTGCGGCAGTTAAGGGCAGATCTTGTTTTCAGAAACATTGAATCCAGGGACTTTACCGCGGCTTGACTGTCAGTATAGATGTTGACTGCGGTTGTAGACAAGACATTGCAACTCAACCAGTCAGCCACTTCCTTTATTGCCAGCATCTCTGCCTGGTAAACACTGCAATGATCTGGCAATCTTCAAGCCAGGCTCAATCCAAGCTCTTCCGAATAGACTCCAAAGCCCACTTGATCGTGCAGCCTCGATCTTTCTGTGTAAAAATTTATGGTGGCTCCACTACCCGGAATGTCCCCCATCCAAGACTCCCTGGATGGTATCATAGTGGTAAAGTGGCGCTCAAAGAGGCTCAAAGAGGGAGCACAGTCCACATTTTGTGGTATTGTTATCTTCTTCAAGATCGCGCTATGGCCACAATCGCTGCTCCTCCATTGCAGCGTGCTATTAAGTCGAATTGCCGACGCAGCCGCATACTGCCTACCCAATATGTCCAATGGTATCAGGTGAAGGAGGATTTCTAATGCAGCCGTAGGGTGTTGTACGAAGAGCACCAGTGATGCACATCGACGCCATTCTCTGTACCTTCGTGATAAAGACACAGTTCGCTTTTGTTTCTAAAGCAGGCCACCAGACAATGATACCATAGAGCAAAATTGGACGCACCACTGCTGTATAGATCCAATGAACGACTTGAGGGCTAAAACCCCATCGTTTTCCAATACCCCTTTTACCGTTCTCACCCGTTCCTCAATATTACGCCTGAAATTCAACTTCCTATCTAGAAATACTCCAAGATACTTGGCTCCATCTGAGAAGGTGATTTCAGTGCCGTCCAGAGAAATAGGGTCAAAAGCAGGAATCTTATTTTTCCTTGTAAACAAAACAAGCTCTGTTTTACTTGGATTAACTCCTAGACCACAGGCTCTTGCCCATTTAGACAGATCTTTCAGAAAACCCTGAAGAATGTCCCTCAATGTTGGCAGATGCTTCCCCTTTACCGCTATCGCGACATCGTCAGCATATGCGACAACATGCAACGACGTGCTTCTAGAGATAGTAGCATTGAATTCAGTGCCAGGTTCCAAAGAAGCGGCGAAAGAACACCTCCTTGTGGTGTGCCCCTATTGACAAATCGAAATATGACGGACGCTCCCAATTCAGACGTTATACGTCTATTGGCAAGTAGGTTTTCCACCATTAAAACGATCCCACGCTTTACTCAAGAAAGGCCACGAAAGCGATCTCTCGATGGTACCAACGAGCTCATGCAGAGCTGTTTCCGTTGATCTACCCTTGCTGTATGCATGTTGCTTTGTAGAAAGCAACCTCGGGTCAATCACTCTACGCAAATATGAGTCTATCATTCGTTCCACTGCCTTTAACAAAAAAGAACACAGACTAATTGGTCTGAATCCTTCGGAGCTGTGTGGGAACTTTTCCCAGCCTTCGGGTTAAAGACGACTCTGGTATCCCTCCATTTTAAAGGAATATACGACCAGTTGATGCATGCTGTGTATAGATTATACAACAGCGAAGCTATATAGTCCGACACTTGCTGCAACTCAGCCGGGATTATGCAACTCAGCCGGGATTATACCTGAAGCTTTTTATCGCCCAGATTAATGTTGGCATATTTATTATTTCCGAAGCAATTTCAGATGCTTGGGCGTCAGAACGTTCCAAAGCTTGAAACGGCGTCATGGAATTGCCCGGAAAATGCGTGTTTAAAAGGAGATCCAGCGACTCTCCACTGGAGGAAGACCACACCCCATTAGGATCTTTCAGGTATCCCAGAGTGCAAGGTGAAGAAGCCAGAACCTTGCGCAGCCTGGATGTCTCAGAAACGTCTTCAATGTTTCCGCAGAAGTTTTTCCAAGAATCACATTTGCATTTCTGATCATCTTCTTATAACTCTTAAGTTGCAGCCTGTATGCAGACCAGTCCTCGTCCGCTCTTGAAAATTTAGCCTTATTAAAGAGCTTTCTGCAGGAATCTCTGCTCGTCTGCAACTCATTTGACCACCAAGGTGGCTTTTTTTTCCCTCTAGGCTTTGCAGAAGGGCAAGACGTATCCAGGCACCTATTACAAACATTTGTTATATGGTCAACCAGACAGTCAATTTCCGCCAAACTATGCGGTTCAGATAAGGGTACTTCACCCAAAAGCAAAGAAAAAGTTTCCCTATATTTAACCCAGTTTGTTCTCCTCAGATTTCTAGAGACTGTCTCAACCGGGGCACGCTCCCTGAGTAAAAACTCAATGTAGCGATGATCTGAGAAAGAATGGTCTTCCAAAACTCTCCAGTCATCAATTCTATCAGACAATGTATCTGATACAAGTGTTACGTCAAGAACCTCTTGCCGCGTACTTGTAACGAAAGTTGGTTCACTACCCTTGTTACAAATATACAGGTTAGTGCTTAACAAAAACTCAAAAGTGATTCGCTTCTATCATTTGTGTCTGTACTTCCCCATATCGAATGATGTGCATTAGCATCACAGCACACTAGTAACTGGTGTCCCTTAGATTCAGACTCCCGAATCAGACTGCCAACCTTCTCCGGGGGCATTGGCCCCGGATTAGAAAAATACGCAGAGGCGAGCCAAATAGACTTCCCATGAAGCTCTAAGCTAGCCGCTGTAACATCCATATCACTAAAAGTTGATCAAAAGAATATATTTAAGCCATTTTTCGCCAAGATGCAGGCTCTTGGTGAGCCCTCACCTTTGGCAACCATCAACTTAAACCCAGGGGTCTCCAATCCGCAAACCCTGCCACCCCGTTCCCAGGGCTCTTGGATAAAAACCAAGTCAACTGCTCCTGTCGTCAGGCAAGAGTGCAACTGAGGCTGCTTTACAGTGATGGAGGTTTCTTTGTAGGAACCGCAACATCTTGCTTTTTTCCACCATCCTTTCCACCACCGTGTTATTGGCTTCATCCTCCGGTTTATCATAGAGGTCGCATTCGTCCCAGATTCGGTTTCGAATAAGCCAGATGTGTGTCCCATCTGTTCTGAATCGGAGGCAACAGAACTCTCCGAATTCCTAACTGCATGGGCCTCGTCCTGAATGTCACCCATCGTGGCATCAGCTTTATCCTCCGTGCCATCACAGAGGTCGCATTCGTTACCAGATTCGGTTTCGAAAATGCCAGATGCATCTCCCATCAGCCTAGAATCGGTCAGCTGAATTTCAACCTTTTCCAGATTCTCCTCCCCAGCCGACTCTGCCACTGGCTTGGCTGCGTCCAAAATAGGCTTCTGGTCGCCCTTGTAGACATTGACTCTTATATGAAAAAAGCCAAATCTAATAATGCCGTCAGTCCTGGCTAAAAGCGGAAGCGATTCCTCATTAACCAAGACCACTGCTTGACGACGAGCGCCCTCCATCTGGCAATTTGCCAATTCTGAGTTGGAAGGTCCGGATTGCAGACTTTTATCATCTATAAAATCACCGCAGTGTCACTTGTAGCCATTGGAATCCATGCATGAGCTCTGTGTTGCGAGGGGATATCATGTTTTTCCCACTTGGCTAATGGCAACCTTAAACACGGCTGGGGATCTTTCGTTCCCAAAAGCAACGAGTTTTACTCGCCCCTGATACCATCCTGCGTTGACAGTAGTAGGGAGAAAATCAGGCATACTCTCAAGGAGCCTAAAGTAGATTTCATTTAATTTAGTTTCAACTAAACTTCACTTGTCCCTTGGAACCCAGGAAAATTTTTCAGAACCGATTCTGACACCTGTTCTAGAACAGGTTCTTTGGTAACCATACACTATTACACTTTAATTATTCAGAACAAGTTTGTTGAAAATTATTGTGAAGCTTGTTCTCTGCAATCAAAGTTTCATAACATTTTAGTTCTAAAGAATTAAAAAATAATTATGTGTCAAAAAAATTAAAAAATAAATATCAATTTATTTTTGGTAACCAAGAAAAAACACGAAATTCTACTAAAATAGGTAGATATAAATTTTCATTGTCTGGGTCGGGTCAAATACTAATAATATTATGTTTTTTAGTTTTGTTTGCAGAAAATCCATGTTCTGGTATGTCATTATTGTAAGGCCCAAAATGCAACTTTGGAGGCGAAAAAGGATAAATGTGTGTTAAAAAAATGTAAATATTCCATGTTTTATATGATTGTCTTTATCTTCGTTTAATAAATTAATGCAATTCAAAATTTTTCTTTAATTCTCATTTCTGTTCCAAATTTTACTTCTAGAACCGATTCCGAGGAACAAAAATATGTTATAATTTTGCTTACAAACACCTGTTGCTTTTGGGACAATTCCTTTGTAAAAAGAATCGGTGTTGCACAAGAATTAGAACAGGTTCTAGGGAAGTAAAAGTTGTTCCACAATCGGTTCTTTGCAACCGAAAATTTTGCTGGGAATACTACAATCCCCAATTTGCCTGTTTATCACAGCCCTAACGAAGTTACCTTTCACCACTTCACTAAAAGACTGAGTCCAGACGTTGCCGGTCACCTTAGATCTCTTAGGTAAAGGTTTCTCGTCGGGCGAGCGCAACCTTTTACCAGACTTCGATGACGAGGCCAAAACAGCGCTCTGTTTGTCAGATGCGCGCATTGCCGAAAGTTTGTCCTGTTCATCAATGACTCCTTTAGCCCATGCAGGCGCGGATCCAGGAATTTCATTTGGGGGGGAGATTTTTTTTACCCAAAAAATTTTATGCAATCGGAAGGCAAAAAAGTTTGGGTGGTAGCGGGGGGGGGGGGGGGATGTTGTATGAATTTTCGTTAATTTTTTTAATATTGAATAAGAAATGAAAAAAAAATCAACTTAAAGCTATAGTATTTAAATCATGCGCGAATTCAACCTTTTGAATTTGGGGGAACTTTTATTACTCAATATTTTTCACGAGGGCATCCTGACGGACCAATTTTCTTCCTAAGCAAGACCGTTTATAGTCAAATAAACGGATCCATACTCACAAGGGAAGTCTCCCTAGTGTCACCCGCGGATCTTTATGGAATTGGTTTTATTTTGTAGATCAGAAAAAATAAAGGGACACGTATTTTTTAAAGCGGCCCAAATTCATATTTAGGGGTTAAAAAGGAGGGGGGAAGACAAGGCCATTTTACAGTTTTTTTTTTCGTTTATCTCCTATATTATGCAAAGAAACCTAGTCATGTTACATACCAAATGAAAGGTATTAGATAAACCTATCTACATGTGCTAAGAACGTGTCCAAACATGCACAACTTTTCGTCATATTGAGTAAAATAACAAAATTTTAGGACATTTTTGTTATTAAATCGAAAAATATTAACCTCTTTGGCCCATTGTTAGCACCACAAGATAGGTATTTTTAATACCTTTAATCTGATACCACACATGCCTATATAAATTTTGTTTAAATAGGCGTAAATCGTAAAAAACTAAAAATGTCAATTTTCCCCTATACAAATCGACCCCCCTAAAAATGAGTTTGGGCCGTTAAAAAAAATACGTGTCGAATTAATTTTCGTTCTTAACAACATATCCAAATTTCATGAAGATCGGAGGGTGACACCAGGGAGACTTCCCTTGTCAGTCATAGCCATAAACTTCTATATAAAAAACTGAAATATTTCGAAACAAAAAAAAATTAACATGTTATTAGTTTTTTATAAATGTTTCTTTTACAAAATTTCTCAGATGTTGAGACATTTTTACTACAGAAAAACTTTTAGATTCTAAAAAAGTTTTCACATGGAAAAATAACCCATTTCTGAGATATTTGCCTTTAAAAAAATTTCAGATTCTAAAACTTTGATATAAAAAAGTTCTTAAATTCTCAGATCGTATTTTCTTTAGAAAAACTCTTAGATTCAAAATGTTCTTATACACTCAAAAAAATAAATCTGTAATGTTAGCAAAAAAAGCTTGTAAACCTACAAGAAAATTTGCTGATTTTGAACCCACAATTTTTTTGCTAAAGTTAGCAAAAATGTTTTGCCAATAATTAGTTAACTAAATTTTTATTTTTTTTAACTTAGTTCATACACATCTGAGGACCCCATTGGGTTCGGACCCGATAGGTCCAGAACCCAATAGGTCCAGACCTGATAGGTCCAGAACCCAACTAGGTCTAGGCCTAGACCTAGTTGGGTTTCTTAAAAATCGTCATAATTTTTGATCCAAAAATTGTGTTCGTTTCGCTCTACCTTGCTTAGTTTTTAGATACGTGATTATAGGGGACCACTGGGGTCTTGAGAATTAATAAACTCGATAACTGAAGTTTTTATTTATTTCGGTTTGAGTCCATATTAATTATTTCTGAGAAATAATTATTTTTGTTGTACAATGAGAAAATCTGAAAAAAATTAATTGACAACACAGGCTAAGTGGAGATGTCGACAGCTTTCGGAAGAAGCCACCCTTCCTTCGTCAGCACTCGATAACTTAAAAAATATTACTCGGAGAGCTTTTGACTGTTTTGCGGTCTTGTACTACATGTTGAGAGCTACAAAAATGGTTTTGGACTTTTTGTTGTGTCGGCAATATTTACCGAGATATGAGCATTTTAAAATTTTCGGGAATGCTAACTTTTTTGGATCCAAAGTTAGGGCCCATTAGGGTCCACACATGTGAAGAGGACCGGCGATACTATGGACATTCTAAGAACCAAAAATGGCCTCCATTTTGCTCTATCTGGCTTAGTTTCCGAGATAGCGCCATTTTAAGTTTTCTGAAAATAAAAAAAAAATTACCATTTAATTTGCTAATATTAGCAAAAAATCTTGTAAAAATGTTGTCAACTCAATTTCAAATTTAGCAAAAGAAATTAGTTCAAAGCTTGTTTAAAATTGCTAATGACCCGAGTAAAAATTTTTGTATGGAGCAATATAAGTTCTTATATTATTCCAGATCTGTTGATAGATCCGAGATTTGAAAGATCAGCACTGATCCGAAAAATGGATCGCTAAGATTAGATCAGTTTTAACCGGACAGATACAATTTGATCCGAAAAGTGGGTTTATCTAATTAGATCAGTTTTAATCGGTGGGATACAATTTCATCCGAAAAATGGTTGGATCTTATTGGACCAAGACAAAAAAAAAAGATTTTTTTAGCTGGATAAAAAAAGATAAAATTTCATACGAAAGAAAAAAAAAAATCCCGAGTAAAAAAAAATTGTATGGTAAAACATGTTATCTTATAAAATTATATATAATTTATTGGATCTGATTTTGCTAAATTTCATCCGAAAATTGGCCGCGCCAAAGTTATCTCATAACATCTTATAATATATGAAGTTACAGTTTAATATTTGATTGTATGTGATTTCATCCGGAAATTGGCCGCGCCAAAGTTATCCCAAAATATCTATTATCATGATTTTGTATTAAATATGATATGATATGATGTAATTTCATCCGGAAATTGGCCGCGCCAAAGTTATCTTAAAACATCCAATATCATGATTTTATATTAAATTGGATATTATATAATGTAATTTCATCCGAAATTTGGCCGCGCCAAAGTTATCTTATAATATCTGATATCTTGATTTTATAAAAAAATTATTGGATACATTTTTATCCAAAAAATGTTTCTGTTTTTAGATTTATTTTTAGATATAATAATGTCAAACTGAAAATAAATAAAAAAATAAAAAACTTCGAACGGACGGGGATTAGAACCACAAGTCTTCCGTTTTGTAATCGCAATCTCTACCCTCTAGACCAGCGGACGTTGTTAGCAAATAACAACTTTAAAAGACTTAGTTTTAAATAAATTGATCGTATCTAATTATATCAAATTGATCTAACATATAGTAATATATGATAATATCCAATTAAATATGTTATTCACTTGTACACAATTTTCAAAAAGACTTAGAAAATTTTTGATAAAATTTGCAAAAAAAAAAAAATGGAATGACGTACAGCGCTATTAGGGGCTTCCATGGTAAGCTTAAACAATAATTTTAATGTAGCGGTATGCCTTATTTCCAAGTCATAGGCTTCCAAAGTGAAATAAGACTTTGGCTTATAAATTTGAAATTTTTCATGGAATCAGGAAATCAGAATTAGATTTGAGATCGGGTTCCAAAAATCATTGATAATGTGATAATTTAAACCAAATATAGCTATTATTAACCATATAAATGAAATATAATTTTTTTAAAATGATTGCAAAAATTCAAAAAGTAAAATTTTTTAAGTTCTAAAAAAACAAATGCAATAAAAAAGTGTTTTCCATTTAAAAAAAAATTAAAAAAATATATTTTTTTCTGGAATCGAACTCGGGTTCCCAAAAATTATAGATAATTTTATAATAAATTAAATATAGTTATATCGTGAACCTATATTCAAAATATGCCAACTCAAATTTGACGGAAATGAGTTTCCGATGGCAAATAGCTCCCCTATGTAATACCTATCTGCCATAAAAATTTCAGAGCAAAAAAATAATTTGTTGTCGTTTTACATCCATTTTTGTTATTCTGCTAACTCAAAGTACATATTTTTTTGGTGGAAATAAATGCCAACTCCCATTGTAAATTTCCAAAAATTTTTCAAAAAATTTTTAAAAAAAATTAGATCACATATCTTATTGCATTTGCCATGCTAAACACGAATCTTGTAAAGATTTTGATATCTAATGACTGGTTCTCGAGATATTGCCATTTTAAAAATATCGGTAAATAGTGTTTGCAAAAAAAAAAAATGCTTATATTTATGTAACTTTCAAACTATTTATCAGATTGAAACATTATGAATGGGGCAAATAAAGTCAATGATATAAGCTTTCAAAATAGCTGGTTTGGAGTGACCCTATTGCAATACAGCGTGAGTTACAGAGTGCCAAAGTTGACCACCCTGAGATTAAAAGGCTTTCGGAGCTAGTAACTTTTTAAAATATGCAAAGATTTTAAATTTTTTGTTCAGTTTTTGCAATTACCGTACTAAGGATAACAAAAACCAAAAAAAAAAAAAATTTTAAATTTTTCCAAAAAAAAATTTATTTTTATTTTCCGACAAAATATGCCAACTCTAAAAAAATATTTGTTTTTTGATATAGTAATAAATGCCATCTCTGAAAAACATGCAAACAAGTGCAAAATATGAAAATTTTTGCATAGGTAAAAATTGTTTAGAATATTTAAACCATCTTGTGGAAGGTACATTGTTAATTTTTGCAATAATACGCGAAATAACTAGTTTTTTAGCTCTCCTGAACAGTAAGCTTTTTCGAGTTGGCATTTATTGAATATAGTTCGACGATATATAACTATATAACAGCAATATAATTTTTTAAAAATGATTGCAAAAATTCAAAAAAAGAAAAATTTTTAGTTCTAAAAAAAATAAGTGCAATAAAAAAGTGTTTTCTATTTAAAAAAAATTAAAAAAAAATATTTTTTTTCTGGAATCGAACTCGGGTTCCCAAAAATTATAGATAATTTTATGATAAATCAAATATAGTTATATATAACTGTATAAAAGAAAAATAATTTTTTTAAAATGATTGCAAAAATTCCAAAAATGAAAATTTTTTAGTTCTAAAAAAATTAAACGCAATAAAAAAGTGTTTTATATTTAAAAAAAATAAAAAAAAAACTTTTTT
This sequence comes from Pegoplata infirma, assembly GCA_963921195.1. Classification (NCBI taxonomy): domain Eukaryota; kingdom Metazoa; phylum Arthropoda; class Insecta; order Diptera; family Anthomyiidae; genus Pegoplata; species Pegoplata infirma. Next base: position 211,751 of record CAWUER010000672.1, on the reverse strand, counting down.
TTTCTCGACTGGGCCGGGAATCGAACTCGGGTTTCCAAAAATCATATGTAATCTTATATGATACAATAAAAAGTTTTGTATAACCATATATGTTGACACACAAAAATAAATTTTGAAATACTGGCATATATAATTATATATGGCTAGTTGTTTGGTCAAAAAAATATTTTTTTTATACACGATTATATCAAAATATATATTCCATTACATATGCGACCATTTATAAATATATATTGAGTTTAGACGAAATTTGCGTATATATAGTACCATACAAACACAGATATGTTATCGTTTAAGACACATATAATTATATCTATTATTTTTGTTGGAAATTTTTTTAGTATGGAACCATATATAATTTTAAATGGTATTATATTAGTCATATATAATTATACATAAATTGATACTGGATTTTTTGTTTAGTAAAGTCCTATACATAATTAGATAAAAAATCACGTACAATAATGTATGAAATCGGATTAAGTTTTATGTGCAACGTATGATTACATCTACCATTTATATTAATATATTATGAACAATATAATTAGATATGATTTTATATGACATCATTTAAAAAAATTTGAAAATTTCAAAGTAAGATATAATTTTATACTTTGACTCATATAGTTGTATATGGTTTTATGAAAACATATAAAATAATATACATTTATATAAATTCCTTTTTACTCGGGATATTACAAAAAACTTTAGATAAAATTTTATCCGAAAAAAAAATCTATTTTTAGAACTATATATAATTTAATCCGAACAATAAAATCTATTTTTAGAACTGATAAAGTTTTATCCAAACAATTTTTTTCAATATTAAGATATAAATATATATAATTAAAATTTATTTAAAAAAAAAAAAAAACTTCGAGCGGCGGGGGAATCGAACAGCTACCAACTGTTTTGTAATCGCAATCTCTACCCTCTGACCCAGCGGACGTTGTTAATAAATGACAACTTTAAAAGACTATGTTTTAAAAAAACTTAGAAAATTTTTGAAAATAGTTTATCATATATAATTATATCAAGTTTAACTTATATATAATTAAATCCAGTTTATCTTATCGGGTATATGATTGCATCAAATTATATTCGACTTGAATTTGAACAAAATTTTAAAAAAGACTTAGAAAATTTTTGCTAAAATTTGTGATTTTTTTTTTTTTTAGTTTATTTGCTGAGCTAATAGGGGGTTTAATACTGAGTTCAACAACATGATTTTCATCTTCCAATGCTCTTAATTTTCCAAGTTATAAAGCTTTAAAGTAAAAACGATTTTTGGCTTATGAGCTTCACATTTTTCATCGGATCCAAATTTTCTTTCTGCCGTTGTATATTTAATAAAAAATACCTTTAAAATGGTATAAAACATGTATAAACTTTTTTACTCACCAACTGCCAAATAATGAGTTTTAAGTTTTTTTCGGAAGTTTTTTCAGACAAAAATAATTTTATCTGAAAATATTGCTAACATAAGTTCGAACCAAATACACTTTTAATTATTGGTAACAAATAAAGCTTTGATTTGAGCTTGATCTGAGGACTTTAGCTCTCTTAAAACCAGAGATATTGATGGTTAAACATTAAAGTTTTAAAATATTTTTTTCTTCGGATTAAATAATATATAATTATATCAAAATATAATTATTTTTGAAATATTTTTGTTAAAATTCAGGGATTTTATTTTTTTTTTAAATTTGAAAAACGAAAACGCATTAAAAAATCATTTAGATTAAAAAAAAATTTAAAAAAAAATAATTTTTTTCTTGACTTAGTCGGGAATCGAACTCAGGGTCCTCAAGAATTATATATTATCATATATGATGCAATATAGAAAGTTATATTACTATATATAAATAATAATTTCTAAATATTATCATAAAAAATAAATTAATCAATAGTTTTAAGTTTAGTAAAAAATTAAAGCTTCTAAAACATATTTTCTTTAAAAAAAAAATTAAAAAAAACAACTTTTTTTCTTAGCTCAGCCGGGGATCGAACCCAGGGTCCCTAGGAACCATATATTAACTTATATGATGTAATATATAAAATTATATAACTATAAATAAATAATATTTATTTTTCGATTTTATCATAAAAATTTAATTATTCAATATTTTTAAGTTTAGAAAAAACAAAAAGCTTTAAAAACATATTTTCTTTTTTAAAAAATTAAAAAAAAATAGTTTTTTTCTGGGTTGAGCCGGGAATCGAACTCGGGGTCCCCAAGCATCATATATTATCTTATATGATCTTATATAAAGTTACACACAACTATTTAAGTTATATGCATTTTTTTAAACATTTAACTTTTAAAATCCAATATGCATTTTTTTAAGTTTTAAAATACAATGGATTAAACAGATTTTTTTTCTATTTAAAAATTTATAGAATTTATATATATTTTTTTTGACTGATTTTAGGTGCTTTGAGAATCATATATAATTATACAAGCTCTCTTGTATACTTAAATAAAAATATATATGATGCAACATTAAAAAAAAATATTGAAATACTGTCATATAAAAGTATGCATAATTATATATAAAATATTGTGAAAGAAAAAAATATTTTTTACCTTATACAATTGTATAAAATTTTATATGGCGTTACATGTGCCACCATTTAAAATTATATATAGAGTTTAAAAAAAAATTGTATTTATATGGTACCTTACAAAACTATATACGGTATCTCATAAGCCATTTATAATTATATCTTTGATAATATTAAAAAAATAAATGTTTGATGCCATGTATAGTTTTATATAACTGTATATAGAGTTATATGTGCGACCATATATAATTATATTTGAAAATTTTTTTTTTCGTTTTTTAAGATGGAACCATATATAGTTTTAAATGGTTTCTTGTAAGTCATATATAATTTTAAATGGTTTCTTGTAAGTCATATATAATTATATATATAATGATATTGGATTTTTTTTAAATATGCTCGTATACGTTATTTGATATTAAGTCACATATAAATATGTATGCAATCAGATTAAGTTATATGTGTCACATATGGTTATGTCTCCCACATGTATTTATATATTATATTAATATGGTTATCATTAGATGAAATTTTATATAACTCCATTTAAAAAATTTGGAAAAACTCAATGCGAGATATAATTATGTACTTTGTTTGATATGAAAACATATTATTTCATATGGCTATATATTAGGGCGAAAAATTTAGAAATTTTTTATATAAATAATGTCTCCGAATCTCAGATTATAGAAAAAAGTTTCAAAATCGGAGACATTTTCTACACTCAAAAAAATACGTTAGTAGATTTACTAATTTTTTTTTGCTAATGCTAGTTAGCTAACTTTTACCAAATTTTTAGTTGAGATTAGCATGTCAGCAAAAAATTCTTGTAAACTTCATTTAGCTCGAGCTAAAAATGAATACATATAATTTTACATTATTTGTTGTATGTATATTAGAGCGACTCAAAAAAAAAAGTGATTTAGTTACCCCTCTGAAAATAAAGCTTGATATGTTTTATGATGATTCCCAAAATATTTTTATTCTAGCGTTGACCATCCGTGAGCTGGACCATTTTTAAAAAAGGTCCTTTTTTCAGTTTTTCGAATTTTTTTGTACTTTGCTCCAAGACGACATAAATAAAATTTGGTGTCATCGAAAAGAGTTTTTGACGCAGCATCCAATGGAATATAAAACTTGACCACTTGCGACCTGCAAATTGCGATATTTAACTAAATACATATTTTCGTTTCGGGTTTTCATACAAATTCTACGTATTTGGAAATAATGTTCTGCTTTTCAAATTGAATCAGTTTTAAAATAATGTTTATTTTTTTTTGTAATTATTCACATTAAACGCGAAAATCGCGATATATTTTATATTTTTTCAAATATGGGCAATATGGGTATCAAAATTTTTCATTTTTCAATTATAATAACCTGGTGATAAGTAAAATATCTGTTTTCAAATCTAGGATGCTGTGAGATAAATTTAAGTTTTTAAATATTATTTTTTAACAATGTTCTGCTTTTCAAATTGAATCTGTTTAAAAATAATGTTTATTTATTTTTTATTATTCACATAAATCGCGAAAATCGCGATATATTTTCTCTTTTTTTAATATAGGCAATATGGGTATCAACTTTTCTCGTTTTTCGATTTTAATAATCTGGTGATAAGCAAAAGATCAAATCTAGGATGCTGTGAGATATATTTATGTATTCAAATTTTATTTTTTTAGTTACTAACAGAACACCAGATTATTATAATTGAAAAATGAAAAAAATTGATACCCATATTGCCTATATTAAAAAACATATGTAAAATAAATCACGATTTTCGCGTTTTATGTGAATAATAAAAAAAAAATAATAAATTGACATTATTTTAAAACAGATTCAATTTGAAAAGCAGAACATTGTTAAAAAATTAATATTTAAGAACTTAAATTTATCTCACAGCATCCTCGATTTGAAAACAGATCTTTTACTTATCACCAGGTTATTATAAATGAAAAATTAAAAATTTTGATACCCATATTGCCCATATTGCACCTTTTGTCGGATGGGGGAGCGGGTCGCAGTAAGTATTTCCGTTCGGGTTCGAAGTGGTACGTTGGCGGACAGAGTGACATAGTTTTTTTTGATGTTTGGGTTCGTCCATGTGCCGTATTGTCTTTAGGCTCTCGTGAGGTTGTTGTGGACTTGGTAGATCTGAGACCCAAATTAGTTTTACCTGCGGTAGGTTTTGAGCAATGATTTAGGTAGTTGTTAGGGACTTTTTGGATTTTGGATGGTGAATGCACACAGAAAACGGATTCGTTGTGCCAACCAAATTTAGAACCAACCAAATTTTCGTAGTCCAGCCAACTATCACTTTTATCAGTTGTGATTACTAATAATTTCATTAAAATCTACCGAATTTAGTTTCAATAAAATGGTATATATATCGAATTTCATATAGAGCAACTGAATTTTTCTGTTGAAGCAACCAAAAATAATAAGATAAAAATGGTTGTTATGGCCGATATTTTAGCACCACAACTGAAATATTTTATTAATGGGCTCCTTTAACCGTAAAATAAAAATGCAAAATTAATATTTTTTTTTGTAATATATTTATTAAATTACTTAATTTTTCACGAACATATACATACATAAGTTGACATTTATTACATTTTTTAAGAATAGTTTTTTTTTTTCTTCTGAGATGTCACAGAATCTGAGTCATTTTCTATAGAAAAAAGTCTTACAATCTAAGCCTTTTTCTATAGAAAAAGAAGTTTTTCTATAGAAAAAATGTCTCAAAATCTGAGACTTTTTTTTATAGAAAAAATGTCTCCGAATCTGAGACTTTTTGTATAGAAAAAATGTCTCAGAATCTGAGACTTTTTCTATAGAAAAGATGTCTCAGAATCTGAGACTTTTTCTATAGAAAAAATGTCTCAGAATCTGAGACTTTTTCTATAGAAAAAATATCTTAGAATCTGAGACTTTTTCTATAGAAAAAATGTCTCAGAATCTGAGACTTGTTCTATAGAAAAACTGTCTCAGAATCTGAGACTTTTTCTATAGAAAAGATGTCTCAGAATCTGAGACTTTTTCTATAGAAAAAATGTCTTAGAATCTGAGACTTTTTCTATAGAAAAAATGTCTTAGAATCTGAGACTTTTTCTATAGAAAAAATGTCTTAGAATCTGAGACTTTTTCTATAGAAAAAATGTCTCAGAATCTGAGACTTGTTCTATAGAAAATCTGTCTCAGAATCTGAGGCTTTTTCTCTAAAAAAAAATCTGAGAATCTGAGGCTTTTTCTATAGAAAAAATGATTCATTTGAGGGTTTTTCTATAGAAAAAATGTCTCAGAATCTGAGGCTTTTTCTATAGAAAAAATGTCTCAGAATCTGAGACTTTTTCTATAGAAAAAATGTCACAGAATCTGAGACTTTTTCTATAGAAAAAATGTCACAGAATCTGAGACTTTTTCTATAGAAAAAATGTTTTAGAATCTGAGACTTTTTCTATAGAATTCCGAAACATTTTTTCTTAAGGAAAAGTCTGAGAGTCTGAAATTTTTTTTCTAAAAAAAAGTTTCAGATTCTGAGACATTTTTTTTAAAAAACAAAGATTCATATTCTGAGACATTGAATCTGTAGAAAAAATTTCAGATTCTGAGAAAAATTTTCTGTAGAAAATGTCTCAGATTCTGACACATTTATATATAGATAAAAATGTCTCAGAATCTGAGACTTTTTCTGTAGATAAAAATTTCTCAGAATCTGAGACTTTTTATATTGATAAAAATGTCTCAGAATCTGAGACTTTTTCTACAGAAAAATTTTTTAGCATCTAAGACTGTTTCTACAGAAAAAAATGTTTTAGAAAAAAATGTCTCAGAGGATTTTTCGAAAGAAAAAATGTCTCAGAATCTAAGGCATTTTCTATAGAAAAAATGTGTCAGAATCTGAGACATTTTCTACAGAAAATTTTTCTTAGAATCTAAAATTTTTTCTACAGATTCAATGTCTCAGAATATGAATCTTTGTTTTAAAAAAAAATGTCTCAGAATCTGAAACTTTTTGTTTAGAAAAAATATTTCAGTCTCTCAGACTTTTACTTAAGAAAAAATGTTTCGGAATCTTGGCCTTTCCTATAGAAATGTTTACAGACTCTGAAACATTATTTCTATTAGAAAAATTTTAAAATCTCAGATATTTTTCTCAGAATCTAAGACTTTTTCTATAGAAAAAATATAATTTTCTATACACTAGACTGAGATTCCGAAACATTTTTTCTGAAGAACAATTCTCAGATTCCGAGACATTTTTTCTAAATAAAAAGTCTGATATTCTGAGACTTTTTTTTCTAAAAAAACAAAGTTTCATATTCTGATACATTGAATCTAAAGAAAAAGATTCAGATTCTGAGACATTTTTCTTATAGAAAAAGTTTCAGATTCTAAGAAATTTTTTCTATAAAAAAAGCCTCAGATTCTGAGTAATTTTTTTTTATAGAAATGTGAAAAAGTCTCAGATTCAGAGAAATATTTTTCTATAGAAAAAGTCTCAGATTCTGATATTTTTTTCAGAACCTGAAACACTTTGGAAACTAAGCATTTTCTATAGAAAATTTTGCAGTTTCTAAGATTCTATTTCTATAGGAAAAATCTCAAAAATTTTTCTCAGAATCTAAGACCTTTTTTATTTTAAAATATTTGACAATATGAGACTTTCTACAGACAAGGCTTAGATTCCGAAACATTTTTCTAAAGAATAAGTAGCAGATTTTGAGACATTTTTTCTAAAGAAAAAGTCTGAGATTTTGAGAAATTTTTTTCTAAAACAAAAAGATTCGTATTCTGAGACATTAAATCTAAAGAAAAAGTCTCAAGACATTTTTTTATAGAAAAACACTCAGATTCTGAGACATTTTTTCTGTAGAAAAAGTCTCAGGTTCTGAGACATTTTTTCTATAGAAAATTCTAAGATTCTGAAACATTTTTTCCATAGAAAAAGTCTCAGAATCTGAGACATTTTTTCTATAGAAAAAGTCTCAGATTCTGAGACATTTTTTCTATAGAAAAAGTCTCAGATTCTGAGACATTTTTTCTATAGAAAAAGTCTCAGATTCTGAGACATTTTTTCTATAGAAAAAGTCTCAGATTCTGAGATATTTTTTCTATAGAATAGTCTCAGAATCTGAGATATTTTTCTATGAAAAAAGTCTAAGATTCTGAGAATTTTTTTTTCTATTGAAAAATTCTAAGATTCTGAGACAGTTTTTCTATAGAAAAAGTTTCAGACTCGAAGACATTTTTTCTATAGAAATAGTCTCAGATTCTGAGACATGTTTTCTATAGAAAAAGTCTCAGATTCTGAGACGATTTTTTTATACAAAGATTCTCAGATTCTGAAAGAATTATGCCCCGATTCAGTATGTCGTACAAAGTGAGTGACTAGAAATTTTCTACGTAAAATAAAAACAAATTTGAGTTTTTTGTTTTTGTTTTACATACAAATTTTGTAGTCACTCACTTTGAACGAGATAGCGAATTGCACAGTTAATCTATAGAAGAAATTTAAGAATTTAAGAAATTTTCTATAAAAAAAATTACTCAGAATTTGAAATTTTTTCTATCGAAAAAGTCCCAAACTCTGAGAGATGTTGCAATAGTAAAAATCTGATAGTGATAGCTTTTCTATAGAAAATTCGGATTAGTCTACACAACTTTTTATGCAAATATCTAACCTCTCAAATTTCGTCCCAATACAGCATTTTAATAGAGATTTGTCTTTTGTTGAATGTTGATATTGATATCTAATGTTGAATGTTGGTAATTATTGTAGATCAATCCTCGTAGGTAAATCCGCAAGATTATTTCTCCAAATTTCCTTTTTTAACTTTTAATGTATATATTTTGCTAAAAATAAATCCAGTCTTTATTAAAAATAATACAAATGTATTTTGGGTTAATTTAGACTTACTTACGTTTTGTAGTTTATTTTCCTTTTTGTAAACTGCATTTTTTTGATGTTTTAAATTATCTTATGCCAATTATTTCATAAAAAATATCTTTTCTGGAAAATTATTTTGTTTTTTATGACTTTTAATAATTTAAATATTTTTTTTTTAAAGCAACACACAATTAGTTGCAGTAACTTTTATACAAAATTAAAAAATGATTGTATGTACCAAATCTAAATAATTCGTAGATAGTATTACATTAAAATTTTAATTTCAAATGTATTTTGAATTTTTAAAAATTTTTAACAATTTATACCAAGCATCAGTGCTGTAACTGATTTTTTTATACAACTGAACTAATATTCGGTGCTTGTTATTAAAAATTTTTTGCATTACAAAAAAAGAAATAAATGAATGGTTCGGACTATTATGAACGTTTTTGAAGTAATATTTTTTTTGAATTGATAAATGCAACCAATATTTTTTGAAAATGTGATTGTTTTTTGGTAATTTGTTCAGATATTTGGATAAAAGTTTACATTTTGAATCATGAAATTTGAATTTAAGTCGTTGTAACTAAAACTTATATTCTGAAACCAAATTTGAGGAGTTCCGACTGAGTTCCAAATAATTTTTTCCCTGTGTGTGTGTTTTAGTTAGTGAGCCATTCGACATGGAACGGACAAGTTCATTTTTCAAGACTTATATGGGATCGTAACACTTCTTGTAGTTTCAGGGAACCCTCTAGGCCTGGAAGTTGTGGTTATTAATTTTTGTGACATCGATCTGGACCGTTTGTTGAGGGGCGGGGTAGCGGTATCCGGTGGTCGTTATAAATTTCGTTGGTGTCGGATGTGCATGCACCAATAAGGATACGGATTTTAACTATCGGTCGGTATGTTTGTTGGGTTACGACGTGATTTAAATTTAAATTCGTTTAATCACCCGTTGTGTGGGAATTTGAAATTGTCAGTTGTGGAAGATTAAATTATTTGGAAATTTCGATTCGCCTTTAGAAATTTGATTTGTGTTTATTTTATCCGGTGTGTGGTAAATGTCGGGAGGTTTTCGTGATATTTAAATCGACGGTTTATAAATGCGCGAGTGCGGTAGTGGAGTGTGTGAGATCGAGTTTGCTATTCGAGGTGGTGGATCGGGGTAAGTTGTATGGTTTAATAAATGTAAGGTAGGGTTACGTTTGTGGAGGATTATGAGCATATGTGTGGTAGTATTATGTTTAATGGTATATTGCTTAAAAGTGTAGTCTCGGGCGATTTGGTTGTGTATGGGTTCTGGGGTCGGTTCGTTGTGTGTAGGTTTAGTTTTACTCTTCTGGTGGAGTTACAAGGTAACTCCATGATAGGGGTTCTATGGAACCAGTTAGTGGATTTAGAAATCCTACTGATGATTCCCTTCGGCAGGGGATGAAAGCGCTATAGGAAGCCCAAGTGCCTTCACGGCAATTTTCGAGCGGGGGAGTGTATATTTTGATTTTTGTGGGTAGTTTATTTATTTTATTTTTTATGGGTTATATGCGTGGATTTAGGTATTGTATTGTATTTTATTATTATTATTATAATTATCATTATTATTATCATTATTATTATTATTATTATTATTATTATTATTATTATTATTATTATTATTATTATTATTATTATTATTATTATTATTATTATTATTATTATTATTATTATTATTATTATTATTATTATTATTATTATTATTATTATTATTATTATTATTATTATTATTATTATTATTATTATTATTATTATTATTATTATTATTATTATTATTATTATTATTATTATTATTATTATTATTATTATTATTATTATTATTATTATTATTATTATTATTATTATTATTATTATTATTATTATTATTATTATTATTATTATTATTATTATTATTATTATTATTATTATTATTATTATTATTATTATTATTATTATTATTATTATTATTATTATTATTATTATTATTATTATTATTATTATTATTATTATTATTATTATTATTATTATTATTATTATTATTATTATTATTATTATTATTATTATTATTATTATTATTATTATTATTATTATTATTATTATTATTATTATTATTATTATTATTATTATTATTATTATTATTATTATTATTATTATTATTATTATTATTATTATTATTATTATTATTATTATTATTATTATTATTATTATTATTATTATTATTATTATTATTATTATTATTATTATTATTATTATTATTATTATTATTATTATTATTATTATTATTATTATTATTATTATTATTATTATTATTATTATTATTATTATTATTATTATTATTATTATTATTATTATTATTATTATTATTATTATTATTATTATTATTATTATTATTATTATTATTATTATTATTATTATTATTATTATTATTATTATTATTATTATTATTATTATTATTATTATTATTATTATTATTATTATTATTATTATTATTATTATTATTATTATTATTATTATTATTATTATTATTATTATTATTATTATTATTATTATTATTATTATTATTATTATTATTATTATTATTATTATTATTATTATTATTATTATTATTATTATTATTATTATTATTATTATTATTATTATTATTATTATTATTATTATTATTATTATTATTATTATTATTATTATTATTATTATTATTATTATTATTATTATTATTATTATTATTATTATTATTATTATTATTATTATTATTATTATTATTATTATTATTATTATTATTATTATTATTATTATTATTATTATTATTATTATTATTATTATTATTATTATTATTATTATTATTATTATTATTATTATTATTATTATTATTATTATTATTATTATTATTATTATTATTATTATTATTATTATTATTATTATTATTATTATTATTATTATTATTATTATTATTATTATTATTATTATTATTATTATTATTATTATTATTATTATTATTATTATTATTATTATTATTATTATTATTATTATTATTATTATTATTATTATTATTATTATTATTATTATTATTATTATTATTATTATTATTATTATTATTATTATTATTATTATTATTATTATTATTATTATTATTATTATTATTATTATTATTATTATTATTATTATTATTATTATTATTATTATTATTATTATTATTATTATTATTATTATTATTATTATTATTATTATTATTATTATTATTATTATTATTATTATTATTATTATTATTATTATTATTATTATTATTATTATTATTATTATTATTATTATTATTATTATTATTATTATTATTATTATTATTATTATTATTATTATTATTATTATTATTATTATTATTATTATTATTATTATTATTATTATTATTATTATTATTATTATTATTATTATTATTATTATTATTATTATTATTATTATTATTATTATTATTATTATTATTATTATTATTATTATTATTATTATTATTATTATTATTATTATTATTATTATTATTATTATTATTATTATTATTATTATTATTATTATTATTATTATTATTATTATTATTATTATTATTATTATTATTATTATTATTATTATTATTATTATTATTATTATTATTATTATTATTATTATTATTATTATTATTATTATTATTATTATTATTATTATTATTATTATTATTATTATTATTATTATTATTATTATTATTATTATTATTATTATTATTATTATTATTATTATTATTATTATTATTATTATTATTATTATTATTATTATTATTATTATTATTATTATTATTATTATTATTATTATTATTATTATTATTATTAGTTATGATTATCATTATTATTATTATTATTATTATTATTATTATTATTATTATTATTATTATTATTATTAGTTATGATTATCATTATTATTGGTGTTTAGTTGATCACGTTTATTGCTCATTTTAATATTTTTGCGGGAATCTCGGGCACCTTTTGTCGGATGGGGGAGCGGGTCGCAGTAAGTATTTCCGTTCGGGTTCGAAGTGGTACGTTGGCGGACAGAGTGACATAGTTTTTTTTGATGTTTGGGTTCGTCCATGTGCCGTATTGTCTTTAGGCTCTCGTGAGGTTGTTGTGGACTTGGTAGATCTGAGACCCAAATTAGTTTTACCTGCGGTAGGTTTTGAGCAATGATTTAAGTAGTTGTTAGGGACTTTTTGGATTTTGGGAGGGGGGGCTTCGGCAGGGGATGAAAGCGCTATAGGAAGCCCAAGTGCCTTCACGGCAATTTTCGAGCGGGGGAGTGTATATTTTGATTTTTGTGGGTAGTTTATTTATTTTATTTTTTATGGGTTGTATGCGTGGATTTAGGTATTGTATTGTATTTTATTATTATTATTATTATTATTATTATTATTATTATTATTATTATTATTATTATTATTATTATTATTATTATTATTATTATTATTATTATTATTATTATTATTATTATTATTATTATTATTATTATTATTATTATTATTATTATTATTATTATTATTATTATTATTATTATTATTATTATTATTATTAGTATTATTATTATTATTATTATTATTATTATTATTATTATTATTATTATTATTATTATTATTATTATTATTATTATTATTATTATTATTATTATTATTATTATTATTAGTTATGATTATCATTATTATTGGTGTTTATTTGATCACGTTTATTGCTCATTTTAATATTTTTGCGGGAATCTCGGGCACCTTTTGTCGGATGAGGGAGCGGGTCGCAGTAAGTATTTTCCGTTCGGGTTCGAAGTGGTACGTTGGCGGACAGAGTGACATAGTTTTTTTGATGTTTGGGTTCGTCCATGTGCCGTATTGTCTTTAGGCTCTCGTGAGGTTGTTGTGGACTTGGTAGATCTGAGACCCAAATTAGTTTTACCTGCGGTAGGTTTTGAGCAATGATTTAGGTAGTTGTTAGGGAATTTTTGGATTTTGGATAGGAAGCCCAAGTGCCTTCACGGCAATTTTCGAGCGGGGGAGTGTATATTTTGATTTTTGTGGGTAGTTTATTTATTTTATTTTTTATGGGTTATATGCGTGGATTTAGGTATTGTATTGTATTTTATTATTAGTATTATAATCATTATTATTATTATTATTATTATTATTATTATTATTATTATTATTATTATTATTATTATTATTATTATTATTATTATTATTATTATTATTATTATTATTATTATTATTATTATTATTATTATTATTATTATTATTATTATTATTATTATTATTATTATTATTATTATTATTATTATTATTATTATTATTATTATTATTATTATTATTATTATTATTATTATTATTATTATTATTATTATTATTATTATTATTATTATTATTATTATTATTATTATTATTATTATTATCCCAGCAAAAAAAGAGCTTACCATTCACTACAAAATTCACCACAACTTATGAACCAGATGTACTTCTTCTTCAACTGAAACATTGATGAATTTAATATGGGCGTGACACACAAAGTATGTTCTTTTTATCGCCACTTTTCAGTGGCGAAAGATTGACACTTAAGTATAACATATATCACTTGTGTTTTTATCACAACTTCTGAAGTAGTGATCCGGATGTTAATATAACTTGACCTTTTGGAAGCACTTTTTTCATCACTTCTTTAGAAGTACATATTTCTTAGAATTTTGGGTGTGATTATGTCATTTTTATTTGGTGATTTAGAACTTCTAAATTAGAAGTTCTTTTTTCACTTATTTTTGTAAGATTGATTGAAAGAGTATTTTTTTGTAATATTTACACTAAAAACACTGTTCGACAGCAAAAACCTTCCAGTGAAATTTCTAACTGGTCCTTATAGATTTTGGTCGCCTGCTTCCAAATCTACCGTCCAAACTTTTCTAGCACGTACCGTTTTTGAGATATTCGCTGTTAAAAAGTAAAAAAAGCATTTTTAGGGGTCAACTGTTACGTATTCTTACGTTGCTTCCACGAAATAGGACTTGATTTCATATAAAATGGACCTCCTGATTCCAAAACTGCAATCCACAATTTTCAAGCATGTTCTGTTTTTGAGATATTCGCGTTTGAAAATTTAAGTGTGATTTATAAAGATTATAAGTGCGTAACAGTAGAGTTTAAGTTTTTCAAACGCCAATATTTCAAAAACAGTACACGATAGAAAAATTTGGATGCCAAATTTGGAATAAAGATGCCTTATTTTTACTAAATCGAGTTCTATTGTGTTTGAGCAACTTAAGAATTCGTTACAGAGGAGACCCAAATATTTCAATATTAAAACGCGAATATCTTAAAAACCTTACGTGATAGAAACCAACTTCTTTTGATATAAGATATGAAATTTGAAAAATTTATCAATAATCGATTTTCGTCTTTTCGATTTTTTAAGCTCTAAATAAAGAGAAAAGAAATGCCATTACCAAATTTTGTCACCATTTTTGCAAAACCTAAATCTATTTGAAGCTGGCGTAGAAAAAATTGCATACTTCGTGTATCACCCTCATTCTAATTGTTTCAGTTGAAAAAGAAGTTCATATGTTGTGGTGATTTGATTTGATTCCTAAGAACATATGAAAAAGGTACTTTAAAATCATTAAGCAAAGAACGGATGAAAGATGTTTTTATTGTTATTTTGTAGCATTTTTGGAAGTGATTTTAAAAGTACTTCCTACGGAATATGAAGTTCGGCACCTATCGCTACTTTGTATGTAGTGAAACCACTACTTATTTTTGAACCACTTCGTTTATTTTTTGCTGGGTATTATTATTATTATTATTATTATTATTATTATTATTATTATTATTATTATTATTATTATTATTATTATTATTATTATTATTATTATTATTATTATTATTATTAGTTATGATTATCATTATTATTGGTGTTTATTTGATCACGTTTATTGCTCATTTTAATATTTTTGCGGGAATCTCGGGCACCTTTTGTCGGATGGGGGAGCGGGTCGCAGTAAGTATTTCCGTTCGGGTTCGAAGTGGTACGTTGGCGGACAGAGTGACATAGTTTTTTTGATGTTGGGGTTCGTCCATGTGCCGTATTGTCTTTAGGCTCTCGTGAGGTTGTTGTGGACTTGGTAGATCTGAGACCCAAATTAGTTTTACCTGCGGTAGGTTTTGAGCAATGATTTAGGTAGTTGTTAGGGACTTTTTGGATTTTGGAGGGTTCGGCAGGGGATGAAAGCGCTATAGGAAGCCCAAGTGCCTTCACGGCAATTTTCGAGCGGGGGAGTGTATATTTTGATTTTTGTGGGTGGTTTATTTATTTTGTTTTTTATGGGTTATATGCGTGGATTTAGGTATTGTATTGTATTTTATTATTATTATTATAATTATCATTATTATTATTATTATTATTATTATTATTATTATTATTATTATTATTATTATTATTATTATTATTATTATTATTATTATTATTATTATTATTATTATTATTATTATTATTATTATTATTATTATTATTATTATTATTATTATTATTATTATTATTATTATTATTATTATTATTAGTTATGAGTATCATTATTATTGGTGTTTATTTGATCACGTTTATTGCTCATTTTAATATTTTTGCGGGAATCTCGGGCACCTTTTGTCGGATGGGGGAGGGGGTCGCAGTAAGTATTTTCCGTTTGGGTTCGAAGTGGTACGTTGGCGGACAGAGTGACATAGTTTTTTTGATGTTTGGGTTCGTCCATGTTCCGTATTGTCTTTAGGCTCTCGTGAGGTTGTTGTGGACTTGGTAGATCTGAGACCCAAATTAGTTTTACCTGCGGTAGGTTTTGAGCAATGATTTAGGTAGTTGTTAGGGAATTTTTGGATTTTGGATGGTTTTTTCACCCATGTGTCTGGACCAGAGGAAAGGTCCAATATTGGGTTATGATTTGTCCCAATGGGGCGCCGTATTGGGAACCCTCCTCGCTTAGGGTCGTCGAGTTTGATGTACAATGGTTTCGAGGCAGCGGGTTACCACAGTAATCCTGTTATAAGCGCCATCCATGATGGGCGGATTATGTGTGGTTGGACACGATCCTTAAAAACCATTGGGCATCAGGGATGGGGAACTCTGCCAACGTTGACCAATCTCATGCTGTATGTTGTTATGTTACACTGACCCGAATGGGGCATAGTCATCATATTAAGTGTGAGTGAGAGGGAGTGTTAGGAAATAAAGGGGGAATTCCGCCGAATATTACGGACAGTGGTGGAAATTAGGCTCCGTGGAAACCGAGGATGGAACTCTGTCTCAACCACCCATCTTCACAGAATGTAGGGTCAGGGAATAGCCACGACGGTCCTATGTGAGGGTTGATATGATTATGTCTAAAGTTCTTTGGTGAATGTGTTTTAGTTAGTGAGCCATTCGACATGGAACGGACAAGTTCATTTTTCAAGACTTATATGGGATCGTAACACTTCTTGTAGTTTCAGGAGACCCTCTAGGCCTGGAAGTTGTGGTTATTAATTTTTGTGACATCGATCTGGACCGTTTGTTGAGGGGCGGGGTAGCGGTATCCGGTGGTCGTTATAAATTTCGTTGGTGTCGGATGTGCATGCACTAATAGGGACACGGATTTTAACTATCGGTCGGTATGTTTGATGGGTTACGACGTGATTCAGGTTTAAATTCGTT
Organism: Pegoplata infirma; assembly: GCA_963921195.1. Classification (NCBI taxonomy): domain Eukaryota; kingdom Metazoa; phylum Arthropoda; class Insecta; order Diptera; family Anthomyiidae; genus Pegoplata; species Pegoplata infirma. The sequence goes on along the minus strand of CAWUER010000672.1, from coordinate 194,567 downwards.
TAATCACCCGTTGTGTGGGAATTTGGAATTGTCAGTTGTGGAGGATTAAATTATTTGGGAATTTCGATTCGCCTTTAGAATTTTTATTTGTGTTTATTTTATTTTGATATTTTTATTTTATTTTGATATTGATATTTAAATCGACGGTTTATAAATGCGCGAGTGCGGTAGTGAAGTGTGTGGGATCGACTTTGCTATTCGAGGTGGTGGATCGGGGTAAGTTGTATGGTTTAATAGATGTAGGGTAGGGTTACGTTTGTGGGGGATGATGAGCATATGTGTGGTAGTATTATGTTTAATGATATATTGCTTAGGAGTGTAGTCTCGGGCGATTTGGTTGTGTATGGGTTCTGGGGTCGGTTCGTTGTGTGTAGGTTTAGTTTTACTCTTCTGGTGGAGTTACAAGGTAACTCCATGATAGGGGTTCTATGGAACCAGTTAGTGGATTTAGAAATCCTACTGATGATTCCCTTCGGCAGGGGATGAAAGCGCTATAGGAAGCCCAAGTGCCTTCACGGCAATTTTCGAGCGGGGGAGTGTATATTTTGATTTTTGTGGGTGGTTTATTTATTTTGTTTTTTTATGGGTTATATGCGTGGATTTAGGTATTGTATTGTATTTTATTATTATTATTATAATTATTATTATTATTATTATTATTATTATTATTATTATTATTATTATTATTATTATTATTATTATTATTATTATTATTATTATTATTATTATTATTATTATTATTATTATTATTATTATTATTATTAGTTATGAGTATCATTATTATTGGTGTTTATTTGATCACGTTTATTGCTCATTTTAATATTTTTGCGGGAATCTCGGGCACCTTTTGTCGGATGGGGGAGGGGGTCGCAGTAAGTATTTTCCGTTTGGGTTCGAAGTGGTACGTTGGCGGACAGAGTGACATAGTTTTTTTGATGTTTGGGTTCGTCCATGTTCCGTATTGTCTTTAGGCTCTCGTGAGGTTGTTGTGGACTTGGTAGATCTGAGACCCAAATTAGTTTTACCTGCGGTAGGTTTTGAGCAATGATTTAGGTAGTTGTTAGGGAATTTTTGGATTTTGGATGGTTTTTTCACCCATGTGTCTGGACCAGAGGAAAGGTCCAATATTGGGTTATGATTTGTCCCAATGGGGCGCCGTATTGGGAACCCTCCTCGCTTAGGGTCGTCGAGTTTGATGTACAATGGTTTCGAGGCAGCGGGTTACCACAGTAATCCTGTTATAAGCGCCATCCATGATGGGCGGATTATGTGTGGTTGGACACGATCCTTAAAAACCATTGGGCATCAGGGATGGGGAACTCTGCCAACGTTGACCAATCTCATGCTGTATGTTGTTATGTTACACTGACCCGAATGGGGCATAGTCATCATATTAAGTGTGAGTGAGAGGGAGTGTTAGGAAATAAAGGGGGAATTCCGCCGAATATTACGGACAGTGGTGGAAATTAGGCTCCGTGGAAACCGAGGATGGAACTCTGTCTCAACCACCCATCTTCACAGAATGTAGGGTCAGGGAATAGCCACGACGGTCCTATGTGAGGGTTGATATGATTATGTCTAAAGTTCTTTGGTGAATGTGTTTTAGTTAGTGAGCCATTCGACATGGAACGGACAAGTTCATTTTTCAAGACTTATATGGGATCGTAACACTTCTTGTAGTTTCAGGAGACCCTCTAGGCCTGGAAGTTGTGGTTATTAATTTTTGTGACATCGATCTGGACCGTTTGTTGAGGGGCGGGGTAGCGGTATCCGGTGGTCGTTATAAATTTCGTTGGTGTCGGATGTGCATGCACTAATAGGGACACGGATTTTAACTATCGGTCGGTATGTTTGATGGGTTACGACGTGATTCAGGTTTAAATTCGTTTAATCACCCGTTGTGTGGGAATTTGGAATTGTCAGTTGTGGAGGATTAAATTATTTGGGAATTTCGATTCGCCTTTAGAATTTTTATTTGTGTTTATTTTATTTTGATATTTTTATTTTATTTTGATATTGATATTTAAATCGACGGTTTATAAATGCGCGAGTGCGGTAGTGAAGTGT